>JAODUO010000193.1:230000-275000 GCA_025642075.2 Ridgeia piscesae
AAAACTAGCAAAGAGAGCAGACACCCACAAATTGGATGGGAAACGAGGAAAGGTGGCGTGGAAGACCGAAATTACGATGGGGGATTGCATAAAAAGAGTCTTAGAAAGAGTGGGGGACGAATGGAGAAAAAGAGCAATAGATAGAAGGAACTGCTGATATAGAACGTAATGACAGAAAAGTGAGAGGTAGAAAAAAAGACATTGGAAACGGAAATCAAAGTCAACTCACCCCTAACGACAGGGATATCAAGAAAACAACAACAAAATGCAACTTGACCCTAGTCTAGTAACCAGGCAACTGTTATTTTGAATCCTTAATAGCCATTAGCCATCACGCACATTGTGAATGATGACATTTTCGTTGCCGTGTCACCTCTTGGGCTGCAGCCAGCGCCAGAAGTGGAGAATTCCTAGCTTAATCCTATATGCACGATGAAAAATTTCTTTGTAAACGGGTGGTAGAACTGGGAAGGAATCATACACAGGCATCCTTATACCCTCTGTACTCTGTGACTCTATGAATCAACAGCCAATTATTGGTCCTCCCTCCCCCACCATCCTAATTTTCCGGGATTGGGGGCCATGGCCTCTCTGCCTCTTGGGTTTGCCACTGAATTCTTTGTCAGATTATATCTCAGACGGATCGTTGATACAGTGGTACTCGGTGTTTTCGGGGTGGCTAATCGTAATTGTCTCACCTGCCGAGTCGGTGTGCGCGGATGATGGAATTTCTGCCACCGCCTGCATTGTTGTCAGCAGTCTTCCGGCATGCTTTATAATGATTGTCGGTGACTCTGGAATTAATTATAATTACAATAATGACGACACAGTAATGCGGCTCTTGTTGAGATGGCGTTGTTACACTACATCGTAATATCTATTTCTATAGTTTTAATGGCCAAACCCCGATGGTCATTACGCCAGTGTGGGAGGAAATGGGTCATGTTCGGAAACACTACATTGAATTGAAGAGTTTGCCTAGTCTTGATTTAAAATTGTCTACCGTATCCATGTAATTGTGTTAGGGCAAAACGACAAGGAAAACCAAATAATATATGTTGACAACCGGAAAGTTGATTGACTTTGGGATTGATCAACCCTTCTGTACTGATGTTCCTCTGAGCTTGATTTCCAAGGATCTAGGCACAATAACAGTTAGCATAATATTAAATTAACGTAATGCTACGCGTTAAATGTCAAATTAGAATAGAAAACAAATTTACACGATTCTCGTAATCTGTGTTATAAAACTCCTGCCTGTCACCGTCATGCGATCTAGCTGGTGGATGGTGATCTCGGGTGGTCACAGTATCAAATGTGGCTATATATGAGAACTTTCCAGAGCACTACGGCCTGATGAAAGGAATATACCACTTTTTGAGTGGGCGATTAGACCCCTATTATAGAGACTCCGTTGCTAATATATAAATACACGTGACATATCACGAGCGGGGAATATTTGTAACATAACGCGTGTTCTGTTAATATTCTCTTGATGTCCATCTCGGACTGCGATGGTGCGTGCCATGTTTATATGTTAACTTATTTTGGCAGATTAAATGTTCGCGTTGAATTGGTAATCATGTATCAAGTTTCGTTTTATTTACGATTTCTCTAGGTATAAAAATACCATTCGACCAAGAAGCTCTGCCTAGTATTCAATCGTTTTTAAGTCATATGCATTTCAATAAATTAACCTATTAAAATGTGACGTTGTAGCAACATTGTCCCGACGTCACAGTTTGGTGATAGTGAGAAAGTAAAGTCGCCGTGGTAACGACTACTAACAACTACGACATTGTGATAAGACGTCAAAACATTGCTATGTCAACGCATTATAATGTTATGTGTAACAGGACCAATCCACAACCTTACAGGACGTGAGTAACATTTAATTGAATATATATATATATATATATATATATATATATATATATATATATATATATATATATATATATATATATATCTGTCTCGTGAAAACAGTTTGGAACCAGTAAATTTTATATACCACATTTCACTTTGGCATTTAACTGAAACGTCTGTGTGTTCAAAATGAGTCGGTGTTTTCAGCGGGTACGTTGATTCCGGATTCAGTTTAATTATACAATTTTAATAAGCCTATCAAGTTACCTGAAGGAATCCTTGTTTAGCTAATAAAACTATTGACCTCTTTACGGTGTTTTCATCAGCATTACAGTGTACCGCTCGTGGAGACCAAATGCGCAATCTTTTTAGAACTTGCGTGCATGTGACAATTAACAAGAGCATCTCGTGACATCTGAGAACACAGCAACAACGACAAGTCACCGTGAGCCTAACCTGTTTGAAAATCAAAGAACATGCTGTTGTGAGAGGTCCAGAAAACCAAAAACGCGTATCAAACAATGTAGCTGATACAAATGACGGAAACATGTAGAAATGCACGTCCTGTCCTTTACAAATATTGCACCGTTGTATTACATCACAGGTACAGTCGTGTATTATATTATTGTCGTGTACTCCGTATATTTCAAATATCTAGTAATGCGGCAACTGTTCATATAGGCCTACAGTAATATTGGCTGTGTAAACGGGGCCATAGCTATACATACCAGAACAGATTTCATCGTGTAGTGCCGTCAGGTACTCTGCGAATGCTGCACGATACGAGTTCGGCTGCTTAAACCTTCTGGCAGTGAAACCCGCCAAATGCCTTACGCATGAAGTCGCTAGTGCGGTGCAACTACTTATTAAAATTTCATGGATGCGCAAATGAAACGGTAGGCCAAACGTGACATTGTGCCTGTACTTGGACCAGATTCGGGGAGCTGATTACAAATCATGGCCAATGTTATTAAGTGTAACGACGCGGATGTTGCCATGCGTGTGTCCGATTCATTTGCGCTAATTCACATGTTGAATCGACATGCAAAACCACCAGTGTCTACGCATGCAGGCATGTGCATTACCTTTTTCTTGCTGGAAGGGTGATTGATCTAAGTTATAAAAACAAACTTCAACATTTCTCTGACATCCCTATTATCCTTAGATCACCCGTTCCCAAACAACGTTTTGTTCCTAAACTAAGCTCAATATTGACAAACGTGTTTTTCTGTAGCTGCGCCAACAATTTGGACTCAACTCACTGTTACAATAAAATCTTCTGAAACTAGAGTCATCTTTCGTAAAAATAAAACTTGTTTCAAATTGCTTTTCCACAACTTGTTGTCGGTTCCAGGCTCCAATGACAACTCATGCCTCTTCCCGTTTGTGATTATGCCAAATGAGTTTGCTTGTTGCGCCTCTAAGCTTGAATTTTCAAGGATATCGAAGTGTTACAGTTACTTACTTAATCACTTACTTATGGCGCTTGTATATCGTTGGGAACTAGAGTTCAGTTATCTCACCTAGTCAAAGTGCCTCGTAGACAATCATAGCATATCGTAAAATAAATCACTCAAGATTACAGCATAATAGTGTTTGTCACCAATTGGTAGTTCCGAGTGCAATGGTGCAAACATGCGTATGAACTATGGACACAGTCACACAGAAACAGACTAGTTGGGCTGCCGCGCCTGGGAGATGTTATTACACATACTCCAAAGTTAACGTATTTAAAGTGGTATAGACCCCGGTCTAAGTTCATTTTCATTCATGTTCCGAACTTGGACCGCGTTTCTTTTTTGTGTGAAAGGTAAAATAAAACAGATTGGAATATAATTATAACTCGTGCGACGTTACTTCTGAACATCGACGTAAGCGTCTACGCGCGCAAGCGGATGTGACGTCATCGCGTGACGTGTGTTCTTTATTTCTGCCGAACAACCAGTTGGACGTAATAAGTCGTAGCTTATACATGTTTTTTTTCTGAGTTCGACGATCTCAATATGTGAACACGACCTATTAGTAGCAGGAGCGACCTGTCGGACACGTTCAACCTGATGAGGCTGCCTCCTTTTGATCAGGTATATTATGCCTATTCTTCTATATTATTGGAATAAGTTATAGAAAAGTTATGGCCCTCGATGTTGCATTGCCGGCCGGACTGAAGATTTCTTCCATAATTGTGTCTTCAACTGTCAGTCATTTTCATGCATACTCTCTCGGTTCAAAGGAATGAACATGTCTGTTTTGGCTACGCTTACACTTTATAGCATATTACATATATCTATTGACTGTGTGGTGAAACATAAAACTGAAGATGAGAAATGTGTTGTATATTGAGACCATTAATTGATCGCGTGCCTTTATGCATATGCCGTTTTCGCAACAACGAAAAACAAAAACTCATTCGACCACCATAATCTGTATGATAAGTCCCTAACACACCGTACTGTCAACTTTGTACAAAGAGCTTATTAAAAAAGTAGTTTTGAGGCTAAGTAGATACGAAAATTGACCGGAAAAATCCAAATCTTGCAAAAAGCGGCTGCCTCAAAAACCGTGCTTCCGATCTTGCGCTCTGTGGCAAGATCGTGTCACGTGAGTCGGAGCGAGATGACATGGTGTATTGAACTAGTCCGAGTGCATCAGAACACGAGATTCCATAGGAAGTTCCGATATTTCCCGAAATGCTACGCGCGGACCACACTCCCTTCCAGATCCGGCGGCAGTGAGTTGCGATCACTGATTATAAATGTACCGCCTACAGTCTACAGTACGTGCTACACCGAAGTAAATGCAGCAGACCATGACATATAGCTGTGTATCGCTGGCATTCGCTGAAATGGTCTACCATTCCACGAACTACGGTTTACTACCAACGTGCTGTGAACGAATGCAACGTTAATGTGAACGTAACATTTTTAATGTAATCACTTCCTCCGATGAAACAATAATTAAACATTCTACTACAATGACACAGACGATAAGGCGTTGGCGTTCAACCAACATACCTTCACAACATGTGAATTACATATCGTCAATTAATCTCAATATATATATATATATATATATATATATATATATATATATATTATGAACACTGTAAGTCATTGTTATTACTAAGACAATCAGACATAATTACATGGAACAATAAACTTATTGGAGCACGATATTGAGTTTGCTTCCATTTTTCTGTTCATCCCATCGAATGAACCAAACTATCTGATAGCATGGCGAGGCTGAAAGATGTTACATGTCACTAACATGTGTGAATGATATTGCAAGTTACAAATATCTACTGCATTTCTTTGTACTTTTGCAGCCTTACAAAATATATATATATATATATATATATATATATATATATATATATATATATATATATATAATATATATATATAAAATGGCAAGCCAAAATTATAGATGATAGATCTTATTCTGTAATTTCATATTGATTCAAATATCGGTATTGCCAAACTATAGTCATAGACCAATAAAACAATGGATCAAATCGTGGATTATACAGAGATCACGTCATTCAAACAAGTCCCCGCATGATAACCTTTTGTTTATAGATTCTCTAAGAATGTCAGCAAAACTTAACATTTAAAAAATAGTTTACCCCTACAATCTGCTGGGTAATTTATCATTTTCAATTTCACATAGATATGCTGCTAAATTTCTTCCTAGAAAATAATTAGAATAACATAAAATGACCAGAAGAATCACAGAAAGCATGTCATTACATGCCAGAAACTTGAACTTTGTGATCAGCCCAAAAAGTCATCAATGTCTTTTGCTGACAGTGGCTTTGCTGCTGACTGTGGCGTCTGTTGCGTCATCGCTGAAGAAGAAAAGCCCTGGCCCATTCCACCGCCCAGACTGTTCAACATGCTAGGATTACCCATCATGCCCGTTTTTGGCATCATACCCGAATTCCCCATCATGCCAGTATTTCCCATCATTCCTGTGTTTCCCATCATCCCAGAGTTACCCATCATGCCTGTATTTCCCATCATGCCAGTATTTCCCACTATGCTTGGATTTCCCATCATGCCTGAGTTTCCCATCAGGCTTGAATTGTTTGAGTTTCTCATCATGTTGGAGGTACCCATCACACCGCTGTTACCCATACTGCCACTGTTTCCCATCATTCCCGGCATGCCTTTTCCCATCATCCCTTGCGGATGTCCTCCAAACATGCCACCAGGCGGTAGTGCTGCCACCTGCCGTCCTTGGTTGGACCCAATTGTTGGACCAAGATTATCCAGTGCAGACATGTTCATTTGTTGATTGCCTGCAGGAGGCGCCACTTGTGGCCAACCGGTGGATGCGCCAAAGTTGGGACATGGATGACCACTAGAGGGCTGAGAAAATGTTGCTCCAGTCATCGGGGAAGAACTTTTCCCTCCTCCAAACCCAGACATGGGACTAGGGTTTGTCTGACTCCTTGAGTCTGTGGCTAGTAATGTCGATGTGAGATCCCTCGCTTGGGAGCGGGGTGCCACTGGCGCTGCGGCTGGCTGCAATGCATCCTGGGACTTGAGTCTCTGCTGGGCCTCCTGCTGTTGTGCCAAACGGCGCTTCTCTTCCAGTGAGAGTGAAACCTGCAGACACAGGGTGAACGTGAAAGAAACACTTGTTGTTCAATTTGTAATTTATGTAAGACTAACTTACACATACTCCAATTATGATGTTATCACACAAAATATAAAGCAGAGTCTGGAAACACCGGTGTTAAATCATGATGATGACGAATACTAGAAAACTACTAATCCCGGACACAATTTTTTTAGAGAAGTCTGCATCAAGACAACACTTAAAATACCTAATTTACAGGCATGATTTATTTAACGGAAAAAACTGGTCAATCAGCCTACTGGGATTTAAAATGTCCATATTAATGAGCTTCCACTAGATTTAAAATGTCCACATTAATGAGCTTCCACTAGATTTAAAATGTCCACATTAATGAGCTTCCACTAGATTTAAAATGTCCACATTAATGAGCTTCCACTAGATTTAAAATGTCCACATTAATGAGCTTCCACTAGATTTAAAATGTCCACATTAATGAGCTTCGACTAGATTTAAAATGTCCACATTAATGAGCTTCCAATAGATTTAAAATGTCAACATTAATGAGCTTCCACTAGATTTAAAATGTCCACATTAATGAGCTTCCAATACATTTAAAATGTCCACATTAATGAGCTTCCACTAGATTTAAAATGTCAACATTAATGAGCTTCCACTAGATTTAAAATGTCAACATTAATGAGCTTCCACTAGATTTAAAATGTCCACGTTAATGAGCTTCCACTAGATTTAAAATGTCCACATTAATGAGCTTCCACTAGATTTAAAATGTCAACATTAATGAGCTTCCACTAGATTTAAAATGTCCACATTAATGAGCTTCCACTAGATTTAAAACGTCCACATTAATGAGCTTCCACTAGATTTAAAATGGCCACGTTAATGAGCTTCCAATAGACTTAAAATGTCAACATTAATGAGCTTCCAATAGATTTAAAATGTCAACATTAATGAGCTTCCACTAGATTTAAAATGTCCACATTAATGAGCTTCCAATAGATTTAAAATGTCCACATTAATGAGCTTCCACTATATTTAAAATGTCAACATTAATGAGCTTCCACTAGATTTAAAATGTCAACATTAATGAGCTTCCACTAGATTTAAAATGTCCACGTTAATGAGCTTCCACTAGATTTAAAATGTCAACATTAATGAGCTTCCACTAGATTTAAAATGTCCACGTTAATGACCTTCCACTAGATTTAAAATGTCCACATTAATGAGCTTCCACTAGATTTAAAATGTCAACATTAATGAGCTTCCACTAGATTTAAAATGTCCACGTTAATGAGCTTCCACTAGATTTAAAACGTCCACATTAATGAGCTTCCACTAGATTTAAAATGTCCACGTTAATGAGCTTCCACTAGATTTAAAATGTCCACATTAATGAGCTTCCACTAGATTTAAAATGTCAACATTAATGAGCTTCCACTAGATTTAAAATGTCCACGTTAATGAGCTTCCACTAGATTTAAAACGTCCACATTAATGAGCTTCCACTAGATTTAAAATGTCCACGTTAATGAGCTTCCACTAGATTTAAAACGTCCACATTAATGAGCTTCCACTAGATTTAAAATGTCCACGTTAATGAGCTTCCACTAGATTTAAAATGTCCACATTAATGAGCTTCCACTAGATTTAAAATGTCAACATTAATGAGCTTCCACTAGATTTAAAATGTCCACATTAATGAGCTTCCACTAGATTTAAAACGTCCACATTAATGAGCTTCCACTAGATTTAATATGTCCACATTAATGAGCTTCCACTAGATTTAAAATGTCCACATTAATGAGCTTCCACTAGATTTAATATGTCCACATTAATGAGCTTCCACTAGATTTAAAATGTCCACATTAATGAGCTTCCACTAGATTTAATATGTCCACATTAATGAGCTTCCACTAGATTTAAGATGTCCACATTAATGAGCTTCCACTAGATTTAAGATGTCAACATTAATGAGCTTCCACTAGATTTAAAATGTCCAACATTAATGAGCTTCCACTAGATTTAAAATGTCCACATTAATGAGCTTCCACTAGATTTAAAATGTCCACATTAATGAGCTTCCACTAGATTTAAAATGTCCACATTAATGAGCTTCCACTAGATTTAAATGTCCACATTAATGAGCTTCCACTAAATAAAATTTAAGAAATGTCCACATTAATGAGCTTCCACTAGATTTAAAATGTCCACATTAATGAGCTTCCACTAGATTTAAAATGTCCACATTAATGAGCTTCCACTAGATTTAAAATGTCCACATTAATGAGCTTCCACTAGATTTAAAATGTCCACATTAATGAGCTTCCACTAGATTTAAAATGTCCACATTAATGAGCTTCCACTAGATTTAAAATGTCCACATTAATGAGCTTCCACTAGATTTAAAATGTCCACATTAATGAGCTTCCACTAGATTTAAAATGTCCACATTAATGAGCTTCCACTAGATTTAAAATGTCCACATTAATGAGCTTCCACTAGATTTAAGATGTCCACATTAATGAGCTTCCACTAGATTTAAAATGTCCATATTAATGAGCTTCCACTAGATTTAAAATGTCCACATTAATGAGCTTCCACAAGATTTAAAATGTCCATACACCTGTATTAATGAGCTTCCACTAGATTTAAAATGTCCACATTAATGAGCTTCCACAACATTTAAAATGTCCATATTAATGAGCTTCCACTAGATTTAAAATGTTCATATTAATGAGCTTCCACTAGATTTAATATGTCCACATTAATGAGCTTCCACTAGATTTAAGATGTCCACATTAATGAGCTTCCACTAGATTTAAGATGTCAACATTAATGAGCTTCCACTAGATTTAAAATGTCCACATTAATGAGCTTCCACTAGATTTAAAATGTCCACATTAATGAGCTTCCACTAGATTTAATATGTCCACATTAATGAGCTTCCACTAGATTTAAGATGTCCACATAAATGAGCTTCCACTAGATTTAAGATGTCCACATTAATGAGCTTCCACTAGATTTAAGATGTCCACATTAATGAGCTTCCACTAGATTTAAGATGTCCACATTAATGAGCTTCCACTAGATTTAAGATGTCCACATTTATGAGCTTCCACTAGATTTAAGATGTCCACATTAATGAGCTTCCACTAGATTTAAGATGTCCACATTAACGAGCTTCCACTAGATTTAAGATGTCCACATTAATGAGTTTCTACTAGATATAAGATGCCCACATTAACGAGCTTCCACTAGATTTAAGATGTCCACATTAATGAGTTTCTACTAGATTTAAAATGTCCACATTAACGAGCTTCCACTATATTTAAGATGTCCACATTAATGAGCATCCACTAGATTTAAGATGTCCACATTAATGAGCTTCCACTAGATTTAAAATGTCCATATTAATGAGCATCCACTAGATTTAAAATGTCCACATTAATGAGCTTCCACAAGATTTAAAATGTCCATACACCTGTATTAATGAGCTTCCACTAGATTTAAAATGTCCACATTAATGAGCTTCCACAACATTTAAAATGTCCATATTAATGAGCTTCCACTAGATTTAAAATGTTCATATTAATGAGTTTCCACTAGATTTAATATGTCCATATTAATGACCTTCCACTAGATTTAAAATGTCCACGTTAATGAGCTTCCACTAGGTTTAAAATGTCCACGTTAATGAGCTTCCACTAGATTTAAAATGTCCACGTTAATGAGCTTCCACTAGATTTAAAATGTCCACGTTAATGAGCTTCCACTAGGTTTAAAATGTCCACGTTAATGAGCTTCCACTAGATTTAAAATGTCCACGTTAATGAGCTTCCACTAGATTTAAAATGTCCACGTTAATGAGCTTCCACTAGATTTAAAATGTCCATGTTAATGAGCTTCCACTAGGTTTAAAATGTCCACGTTAATGAGCTTCCACTAGATTTAAAGATTTCCATATTAATAGCTCCACTAGTTTAAAATGTCCACTTAATAGCTTCCACTAGTTTAAAATGTCCACATTAATGAGTTCCACTAATTTAAAATGTCCAATTAATGAGCTTCCACTAGATTTAAAATGTCCACATTAATGAGCTTCCACTAGATTTAAAATGTCCACATTAATGAGCTTCCACTAGATTTAAATGTCCACATTAATGAGCTTCCACTAGATTTAAGATGTCCACATTAATGAGCTTCCACTAGATTTAAGATGTCCACATTAATGAGCTTCCACTAGATTTAATATGTCCACATTAATGAGTTCCACTAGATTTAAATGTCCACATTAATGAGCTTCCACTAGATTTAAGATGTCCACATTAATGAGTTCCACTAGATTTAAATGTCACATTAAGAGCCCACTAATTTAAGATGTCCACAAAAACCACTAGATATTTAAAATGTCCACATTAACGAGCTTCCACTAGATTTAAAATGTCCACATTAATGAGCATTTCCCCTAGATTTAAAATGTCCACATTAATGAGCTTCCACAAGATTTAAAATGTCCATACACCTGTATTAATGAGCTTCCACTAGATTTAAAATGTCCACATTAATGAGCTTCCACAACATTTAAAATGTCCATATTAATGAGCTTCCACTAGATTTAAAATGTTCATATTAATGAGCTTCCACTAGATTTAAAATGTCCATATTAATGAGCTTCCACTAGATTTAAAATGTCCACATTAATGACCTTCCACTAGATTTAAAATGTCCACATTAATGAGCTTCCACTAGATTTAAAATGTCCATGTTAATGAGCTTCCACTAGATTTAAAATGTCCACATTAATGAGCTTCCACTAGATTTAAAATGTCCACATTAATGAGCTTCCACTAGATTTAAAATGTCCACATTAATGAGCTTCCACTAGATTTAAAATGTCCACATTAATGAGCTTCCACTAGATTTAAAATGTCCACATTAATGAGCTTCCACTAGATTTAAGATGTCCACATTAATGAGCTTCCACTAGATTTAAGATGTCCACATTAATGAGCTTCCACTAGATTTAAGATGTCCACATTAATGAGCTTCCACTAGATTTAAGATGTCCACATTAACGAGCTTCCACTAGATTTAAGATGTCCACATTAATGAGTTTCTACTAGATATAAGATGTCCACATTAACGAGCTTCCACTAGATTTAAGATGTCCACATTAATGAGTTTCTACTAGATTTAAAATGTCCACATTAACGAGCTTCCACTATATTTAAGATGTCCACATTAATGAGCTTCCACTAGATTTAAAATGTCCACATTAATGAGCTTCCACTAGATTTAAAATGTCCAATTAATGAGCATCCACTAGATTTAAAATGTCCACATTAATGAGCTTCCACAGATTTAAAATGTCCATACACCTGTTAATGAGCTTCCACTAGATTTAAAATGTCCACATTAATGAGCTTCCACTAGATTTAAAATGTCCACATTAATGAGCTTCCACTAGATTTAAAATGTTCATATTAATGAGTTTCCACTAGATTTAATATGTCCATATTAATGACCTTCCACTAGATTTAAAATGTCCACGTTAATGAGCTTCCACTAGTTTAAAATGTCCACGTTAATGAGCTTCCACTAGATTTAAAATGTCCACGTTAATGAGCTTCCACTAGATTTAAAATGTCCACGTTAATGAGCTTCCACTAGGTTTAAAATGTCCACGTTAATGAGCTTCCACTAGATTTAAAATGTCCACGTTAATGAGCTTCCACTAGATTTAAAATGTCCACATTAATGAGCTTCCACTAGATTTAAAATGTCCATTAATGAGCTTCCACTAGATTTAAAATGTCCACATTAATGAGCTTCCACTAGATTTAAAATGTCCATATTAATGAGCTTCCACTAGATTTAAAATGTCCATAATAGCTTCCATGTTTAAATGTCCATAGCTTCCACTAGATTTAAAATGTCCACATTAATGAGTTCCACTAGATTTAAAATGTCCACTATTAATGAGCTTCCACTAGATTTAAGATGTCCACATTAATGAGCTTCCACTAGATTTAAGATGTCCACATTAATGAGCTTCCACTAGATTTAAATGTCCACATTAATGAGCTTCCACTAGATTTAAGATGTCCACATTAATGAGCTTCCACTAGATTTAAAATGTCCATATTAATGAGCTTCCACTAGATTTAAAATGTCCACATTAATGAGCTTCCACTAGATTTAAGATGTCCACATTAATGAGCTTCCACTAGATTTAAGATGTCCACATTAACGAGCTTCCACTAGATTTAAGATGTCCACATTAATGAGTTTCTACTAGATTTAAAATGTCCATATTAATGAGCTTCCACTAGATTTAAAATGTCCATGTTAATGAGCTTCCACTAGATTTAAAATGTCCATATTAATGACCATATTAATGAGCTTCCACTAGATTTAAAATGTCCATATTAATGACCTTCCACTA
This sequence comes from Ridgeia piscesae, assembly GCA_025642075.2. Classification (NCBI taxonomy): domain Eukaryota; kingdom Metazoa; phylum Annelida; class Polychaeta; order Sabellida; family Siboglinidae; genus Ridgeia; species Ridgeia piscesae. Next base: position 242,911 of record JAODUO010000193.1, read on the forward strand.
GATTTAAAATGTCCATATTAATGAGCTTCCACTAGATTTAAAATGTCCATATTAATGAGCTTCCACTAGATTTCTGCTGCAGTTACTGCTATTCACCTTGGCTGGTTTGTTTGGCAGTGAAGTGTTCTGTCTGACAGGAGATGTTGTCATCCCATTGCTAGAGTCATTGGAGGCCACAGTCACTGCTGCTGCCTCCTGTCTTCCACCCAATGAACCACTGAACATGCCGCCAAAGCCTGACAAAAACTGATCCATCTAAAACAAAAATGTAACTGTATGTTACTAATAAAACGTCACCTAAAATCTAAAATATCCCATTAATGCTTGTGTGTGTGTGTGTGCGCGCGTGCGTGCATGCATACATGCGTGCGTGTGTGTATGGCAGCACCCTGAATCCAGGATAGCATGTTTTTGATACCATTATACATTATTAGTTGTTTATTAATATTAATGACGTTTGTGAACAATTACTATGCACAACTAATATATTATAACTATGTAAGTTAATACTGTGAACCTCTCACTGGCTGGAATATCCCGTTAAGTTAGAAATGATACGTCACCATCGATTCACTCTTCTTCTCGCTGATTCCAGGCACCAATCGCCCCGAGTTCTCCACCGACTCTTTATCAAACTGAAGGGTTCTGAGGAGACAACAACACATCTGTCAGTCAACACCTCGGAGACTATCAATGGTGACACTGTTTCAGTGATACTGCTAATAAGTCTGTGTGAAAGTCATTCTCAGCCCATTCTTCTGATTGGCAACAATTTTGACAAACTTGCCTTAAATGCTTGAATGACCTGATGATGCAGTTTTGTGGGTGTTATTACTAGACATATATGCATCTCAAGAAATTTGTTTTTCGATATGGATATTTCAATCCAGTTCTTTAGGAGGCTTACAATTATGGGTGTGCTACATAACCACCGTCATGTGACACAACCTGGAAAGAAACTGCTGGAAGATTTTGTTGTGTAAGGTTGTCCTTGATATCTTTACCAAGTGAGCAGGTAAAAATACTCAGAAATAAAAGCAATTTCTTGAGAAGTAATCATCTTGTCACATGCTTAGAAACTGAATCATTCAGCTATTCATGCATTATGTTTTACAAATGTCATTTTGTATGTTAAAGTATTTCTGAAATACTGACTTCACCAATGATCACAGGCACGCACCTCTGTTCTTGCTGCATGGAGTCCAGCTGCTCCAGCTTGGTGCGATGCTCCACATCCACCTTGCCAACCATCTCCTTCACCATGGACATGTAGGCATTGAACTGAAACCACAGACACACTGGCGGTTGTCAACACCACAAGGGCACACATGTGGACAGGAAATAATCATTATTATTAGATAGGATGAAGAATGTAATTTCTTTTTCAATTTTCTAATCCCATCTTACAATCTTGATTTCAATTCCACTTGCAAATTTAACTTGTTAAACCCTGTCAGTATAACTGCATGGAAGAAGGCTATAGCATAATATTGTGTGTTAACAAAAACCTGTTACCACTATATATAACAGTAGTTTTAAATTTAACAAAATATGTTCTCACCTGTTGTAGATTAAGGTTGCTGTCGATGCAGAGAGGAAACACAAACGGAAGCACTCGGTTTGCAAGGACGTCCTTTGTGAAGCCAAGTTTTGGATGTGACATGGTCACTTTCAAAATTCCTGCACAACAGAGAAATGTGATTTTTGAAAGGCTCCACTTCCACAAATAGAAGAATACATCTTAAGCAAAATAATGAAAATTGTTAAGGAAACAAACAATAAAATAACGCAAAATTAAATGCTGAATCTAATTACAAAAATATAAACATGTAGCTCACACACATCATTGGAGCAACTGGTCATTAACAACAGTCAACACCATTACCAAATTTTGATCTTAAATGTGTTCAATGGGTGATTTATGCTGACAATTCTGTGACCCAAATGTCAATTTGTTTCGGCAAATTACTGTATTTAAAGCTGCACCCCAATTTTGGCATTTTCTTCCTCATTTTGGCTACACACTACTGTAATAGTAGCTGCGGCTAGTAATACAGGATTTACGGTAAGTGACTTGAGTGTTACCATGTGTTAGTGTTACCATGGCAACATAAATGATGAAAGTTATGATGTGAATATAAACCAGATGAAGTGTCATACCTAGTATGCTCATGAGGACTGCTGGTTCCCGAGACTTGACATTCTGCAGTATTGGCAGGATCTCATCCAGCACATACCACTTGTCCATAAACTCCAGCAGTTTGCCCAGACACAGCAGTGAGTTCACACGCACCTGCAACAAGATGACTCCTATGTTTACTGAGAAAGAAACAATATTGTTATCATCTGTATTACAGGACTTAAAGATACAGCATTTAACCGATATCATTCTAACTAATCCAGTATCCATGTCCTTATTAACGCTCAGAGACCTGGCGTAAATAAGACAGGTTGACAATTCCAGTAAAGTGTCAAATCAGAGTGAACATTTCCCAAAATTAATACCATTACATTTTATGTGGAAACCATTATATTCAAGTTATTATTGATCAAAGTGGTCAGAGGAGTATCAGATGACCACACCAGATATGAATCATCACCAGATCCTCCGAAAGGAACAGGAGGAACTTAGTCTAAGAAAATAATTATTTAAAGTAAACAGTGTAATAAAGAAAGTATGCCATATAAAATGAGCACCTGTGGTACTGGTATTAAGGAAGGAAAACTGTTTATTATTTATACTCACGAAGGGAGAGCACTGCATAAAATCAGAGGTTGAGTGGTAGAATTGGAAGTTTGCTGAAAGTGGATGAAACTCATGAGATGATCATTCTACCATTTCTAACATGCAGTGTTTTATGTCAAACCACAGGTTGAGAGTGACTGTTGTGAGTTTACAGTGATTCTTGATAAAGGTTAGCTAAATGAAAGTGGTCACTGATTACATTCACCAATTATGGTTGATTGAAAATGATATATGCTAAGACTGTGAAACTGTCAAACCTTTACATAATTTGAAGAGTACATTTTCTTACTGATTTTCCACTAACTCCTCATTCTCAACATAGTCAAAGTGGAATAGTCTGATTTATATTGTTGCCAATATAAATCAGATAGAAAGAAATGAGTAACTCACACTGAGTGAACTTGTACCCAGGCACAACTTCTTAATGCGAGGGACCAGTGCATTCTTCATGGATGTGTAGTCAATCAAATTTGCAAACGTGGGGATGATGTTCAAACAGAGCTCCTGTAACACAGAATGCCTCAAAACATTTCTGTGTGTGAGTCATGGTGTAACTAAAATCCATTTCTAGACAATTTCTAGATTAGAAGACCAGGATATTATTGCAAGATCCAAACAGCAGTGATTGGATTACTTGTCATTTTACACTGTCATATTTTGTGGTAAAACTACAAATGTATATGTATATATATATATATATATATATATATATGTGTGTGTGTGTATAGTAATGATGGTTATTTTAAATGATGATGGGACCACTGGAAGATGGCAATTTAATATATACCGGGTTTTAGTTTTGTTCTTATACATGTTGCATTGTGAAATAAAAGTTATTTACTCACTTACTGTTCGCAGAATTTACAGTGTAAACAAGTTACAAACTACCACAAGAATTACTAACACTGAAAATGTGAAAAAATTTTTCGGTTTGGTCAATCATCAAAAAAAAAAATCATCCAATCATTTTAACAATTGGGCATTCGTCATTGTCTAGGGTAACTGAAACTAGTGAGTACTAAATGACAGCTTTCAACCCCACCTGTATTTGTGGGGCGTCCCCCTCCAAGGCCCGGTAGACCATAGGAAGGACGTGATCACAGATGTCGGACGGAGGCGTTTTGCTCAAAAGCAAAGTTCATATTTTGCAAGAAAATCAGTGTGATCTGAAAGAAAACAGCATGGAAATATGTACAAATCCAACCACATATTTTATCATGATCTTATTCTATTTATATATATATATATATATATTATATATATATATATATATATATATATATATATATATATATATAATATATATATATATATATATATATTATATATATATATAATAATATATATTATTAAATTTGAGTACTAGAGAAAATAGACTGACACTGTTTGTAAACATTCATGAAATAATTTGATGAAGATGGATACGATGACTACTGAAATTCAAGAACCATGAAGAAAGTAAAGGAGTAACATATAAATAAATTTATTTTACTTCATGAAACTTTCTATACTCTAAACAACTTCTTTTTTAGGAAAGAAATTGTTATACAACCAGAGTCAGCTCACTAACAAAAAACAGCAAAAAAAGCGCCTACCAGTAACAAGCCAGTGCAAAATAATTTCCAAAACCATCCCTTCACCATTCTGTGGTATTTCAACAAGATTAACCCACCACACGACACACCAAATGTCTCCCCCTGCTAGGAGGGTCAGCCTACCTGCACTGGCTCCTGTATCCTGAAGAGAGGCTTCAACATGGGCAGGATCTGTGAAGTGAACTCCTTCGCACTCGCTTGTTGAGCCACCAGCAGGATGTTGGGAAGCACAAATGGGATCATGCTGGGGTTCATGCACTCCTTCTCCAAGCAGGGAAGCCCCCGCTGTAGGCCTACCCTCTGTGGAGTAAAGGTCAAAGGTGACACATGGTTCCTTCATTTTGATGAATAATTCCATATTCCGATTATCATATTGATAATCTGAAGTTATCAAGATTATCAATAAATCCTAGTTATAATTTTTTTGTTTATAATAATTTTAATAGGTTTAAAATTGTTATTAAACAATATTTTTATCAATATTTATTTATTATATATATATATATAGTGTATATATATTTTTTATGTCAATATTTATTAATTTATGTATTTATTTTACAACCGACACAATTGTGTAAACTTGTCACCACTGCCATAACCAGTGTGAATGTGTGGAATATCAGTAAGCAACTGCCTATGTATTACTGTTTTATGATTTTGTACTGACTACAAGACAATGTTCCCTCTCCTTTGCGAAATTAAATAAACTGTCTTGTAACTCTTATTTGTTTATGAAAACATTGCTTTATTGTTTTACAGCTGTATAATATATTTGAAGATTGTTTGTTTGTTGGATGCTACAGAAAATTACCCCTATTCTCACTTACTATTGGCATTTTCTGTAGGACCTTCGCAAGGCCTTTGAAGAACTGTGACTTCTGCAAGTTGTCTTGTTGAAAGAGTGAGTCGAGATACTGCAAGGTCATCGCTCCAACATCGTCAAAGAAGGAAATCTGTGGAGAAAATGCAAGCATATAGACAACTGCCATAAAACAATGGTCATTAACTAAATGTGCTCAAAGGTATTACAGCAAGCCTTAATAAAGGCTTACAAGATAATAGTACATCATTATTGCATGTCACAACTAAGAAATTAATTGCACCAACTAACCTAGGAATGAGTATATTGAACCCACCAGCTTCATGTCAGCAATCTGTGTTTAAGCCTTTTTTAAAGCTATCATTCCTTTTAATAGATTATGCACTGTGCAGTTTGGCACCCAATATGAGCCATGTGACCTGTGCACACTGGGTGACCTTGAGAGCTGACCTTGGTGAGTTGCTGGGAGTCGGGTCTGACTGTTGGTTCCCAGTTCAACATCAGTTTCACATGGTCCCGGGCCTCATCAGGAAGCTGGGACAATGTCGTCAGCTTCATCTGTTTCAGCTGCGGGGACAGGAACAGGTGAACATACAGGAATGATCTAGGAACTGTGAAACAACACCTGTTAGTGACACGTGACTGGACACAGGTCACTTCATGGGTGATTAAATGAAAGCAGTGAGCTGAAATGGAGTATCCAGTTCAAATAATATGTAAATTAATATGATATCTAAGTTAAGAGCCTGGTGTTTTTATTTCCTTTAAAAAGAGACTTATTAGAGGAGATAAGAATATTATAAATGTTAGGTAAATTAAATTTCCCTGTGGTCAAATCAGCAGAGGCTCTCTACTGTCTGACTAGATTACAATAAAAAATAACCGACACGTACCATAACCACATTTTTCCTGAAGGCGTTCAGCTGAGCTTGGCAGTCGTACAAGGCACGACCGTTGTGAAAGATGGCATAGAAGAGAACGCCCAGTGAGAAGATGTCGCTGTTTGTGTCACATGACATTGACAGCACAGCCTCTGGTGCGAGATAATTGAGTGGGGGCTGGGCCAATGGTGGAATGTTGATAGACCACTCACGGAAAGGGAAATAAGGCTGAAATACATAGTAAAAGTCATCAAACTTTGTTAAGTTTATTATGAATTTACTGCAATTATACTTATGTTCAGAAACATGTTATTATGTTGTTTATTATTTACCATAGCATATACAGCTGTATATTTTGTATTATTTTATGTAATATATGTTACAATCTAATGTACGTAAACAGTAATTAATTCACTCCAGAGTATTTTTGAACCAAACACATCACGACAAGTCTGCCACTGTCTTTCATCTCAAATCACCATTAACTTCACACTACCCAAAAAATAGAACAGACAATGACTGCATTTTGCTTAAAATGGCCCGAGAGATATTGATATGGTGCTGGTACTCACTGCCTGGTCTTGTTCATTTGTGTTATGTATGCAGAAGTCAAAGCCAGCTATCTTCCATGCTCCGTTGCGGTTGATGATGATTGACTCTGGACAGAGGTTACAGTGGACGAGCTTTGCATCATTGTGTAGAAATGTCAATGCCTCCACAACCTGTCACAAAGACGTCACAGAAAGATCAGTTTATAATTACTAAACTTTCCATAGCTGGCGATTCTATCAAACTGAGAATCATTGTTTTGTGTTTCTCAAACTGAAAAGCATGTCTGGGACTGTCAGAATATAATAGCTGAACACTTCCAGTGAGGGGTAATTTAAAAACTCTTCGAAGTAAAAAAATAGTTGTATATTGTAACTACTGTTTTAGAATTGTTATAATGATGAAATATTAAACTACACTTGCAGTCATTACAATGTGCTAGCTATTTGGTGAATGAGTGCATTTTCCTCATAGATTACAGATTTGTGTTGGTAAGATGTTAGCACTTTGTGAAATGAGTGGTAGTTACCTGCAGCAAGCCGTATTTTATTTCGACATCATACAGCTTGTGTGCCTCGAGCGCAGCAGGAACTGGGTTGGACAGGTTGTGTTGAAGGCCAAGGACGTTAGCCAGACTGGCAAACACTGGCTCTGTTGCAAATGCAAGGCTCTCCCTGCACAACAGTAGTAATGCAAAATGTGAACTTCTTTCATCCGTCCATCTGTCCATCTGTCAGTTCATTCGTTCAGTTTAGAGTAACATGATAGCTAAGAAAGGTTTCAAGGTGTAAACTGGTGCTTCAATTTGTTATATCTTACCTGCGTATCATGTGTACACATAATTAATAAATCTCAATTGTTGAATGAGCAAAGCTTTTCTAGGTACTTCCTTTTATATTTATTTGGTTATTTATCAAAATTTTGTCATTAAAATACTTAGGAAAATGGTGACTTGGTTCAATGCTGGCATTGATAAATGTTTCACTGCTCATTTCACTGTCACTGTCACTAAGAAAGAATCACCTGGACTCTTCGAGTGGGTGAAGCACAGACAGGATCTTAGGGTGTCGCAATCGGGTCAACTGTGACACGCCTTTCTTCAGCACGTCCAAAATTAACTCACGGTCATGGCGACTAAATCCATCCAGCTGCTTCTTGTCAAATATAAACAGTGAAACTTCCTGCAACAAGTCAGAGTGACAATAAGAACAGTCATCTATACTGTCAACCAATGCAACATTTCTATCTGATTGATAAGCATAATGCACTTTATGTTTCACCCCTGGCAGACTTATGCAGTTAACACCATCTTTTCTTATCTGTGACTATTAATTAACAACTGCTGAAATAAAGTCAGAAGTTGGGTATTAATTTGTTTAATCGACTGAATATGAAATTGAAATATGTTTAGATTTGCTATGTGCATTTGCTTAGTTCTAATACGAAATAACATAATGGAGGTATATATATATATATATATATATATATATATATATATATATATATATATATATATATATATAAATATATATATATATATATATATATATATATATATATATATATATATATAAAACTAACCACTTAAATTGTCATGCATAATTGTTATTCAAATTAGATAACATTTAACAATTTAACTGTGGCTGCAACATGCAATGGCTACACATGATATAATCTTCTAAAGCCATAGAAAAATATTCCTAGAAAAATCACACACTTGAATGCACAATTACTATGTAACATTGATAAATAATTTCTTTGATTTTGACTTCTTTGATTTTAAAGATATGTTACCTGTTTTGTTGTCTTCTTGACACCATTGTGAATCTTCCACAACAGGTTAGGACCACCGCTAGCACAGTGAACACCAATCTCAAACTCTCGCGTGATCGGGTTGCCAGGTAACGCACCAGTCACAGTACTCTTGAGACGGTTTAACATCTCCATGGTGGTCACACCTGTAGCTACAAGACCTTGTACACAGCCACAGGTCTAATTTCTGCTTATCCTCATCTTCCTGAAATCATGAGAAGTAGTATAAAGAATACAACTATTACAAGTACTTCTGGTATTGTTAGTTTTGTTACAGATACTACTTTGTAATAGGCAAACTGAGAGTCTAAGAAAATTAGTTGAACAATACACTGGGACTAGGTGTCCTACCAATACCCGATACCACACGTACTGTCTCTGACTAAGTATAATACATACTTTGAAGTTTGACACTATCTCCAGAATTAGTCTTTACTCATCAGTCTTCAGTCTCAGACTTAACTAAATCAAAGCAACTTTTTAGTTTGAAATTTTTTTACGGTATTATAGAGATCACACTTATATGTTAAGAAATAATTGGTAAAAACGACATATAACATTAGACCCACCTCAATGTTGCCATTATAACTGTATCTTTGCCAACATTTGATACTTGATTTTGTTAATTCAGCGCGGTCGACATAAACAAACAATTTATCGCTCATTCCATGTGCACAGCACAGTAACACATGCACCGCTGCACTTGCGACTGGCACAAATCAGAGCGCTATCTGGGTCTCAAAATGCAATATTTGAGAGAAAAAAATAAGAAATATACCTGCGAATGCCGACTGATCATGTTGGGGTTTGTTTGAGGTATTAAATATAGGCAAATGTACAGTTATAATGGCAACATTGAGGTGGGTCCGAATTCTACATATGTGCCCCGAACGATGTCCACATCAGGATGATGTCTACATTACGAGTATGATTAGTATGACCAATACGAGTATGTCAGTGTCATCGACTCATGTTATGCGTTCCTTCCACCAAATATCTACGCATCCGGCATCATTACAACGCAACTGTGCAGTGCTCATTATCTAAACTGATTCCTAACATGCTACCTGGCGTATGGACCGGTGAAATGAACTGTTTCCCTAACTATAAACAATACATCTGTACAACACAACAAGCGATAAAAGAGTTATCCAGCGTTGACACATCCGTCACTTCCGTCTTCGTAGTTTAGTACGCACTCGCTAGATGTCCTCACTCTTTTGAGGACTGGGCATCAGATACACAACGTGACGCCACTGTAGAATCAGTGACGCTGTCGTTTGCGTGGGAAATAACGTAACATTAAGGAATGGAATTCTCTCCCCTCAAACACTGTCTCAAGTAAATCACTAAAATCATTTCAGAATAGTTTAATCCAACATTTTAACAATTAAGTCAGATGACCCACCATGCGCACTGGCGTGATGTGTCCCTAGGACATTTTGCCAGTTAAGATACAGATACAGATACACAACGTGACGCCACTGTAGAATCAGTGACTCTGTCGTTTGCGTGGGAAATAACGTATAAACAGTTCGTTAACCAACCTATATTCGCGATAAAGTCTAAATAAATTGCAATAGTGTTTAAGAAATGGTGACAGATTGCATAGCCAATTAACAACTGACAAATGAAGCTCATCATGAAAAAGAATTGGGCCTGTAAGCCTACGCAATGACTAAGCCATAATGCCGCATTAGTTCCTACATGAAAGTGGATAATTATATCAAGCAATCGTGTCCGCGTTACGCTCGGGTGAACGTAGTTGCATCTATGACGTAAACAGTACGCGTAGCCGTAGGCTATTCCACGTGACACTAAATATCGTCATTTACGGTGTAGCGAAAAATCTGGTCTTGACAAATTATGTCATTTTGCAATTGTGCGCATGCGCACAATTTGCACGTGACCACATATGGGTCATTGTGTGGTCACGTGCAAATTACCCGGCAAACTTCGCTGAAATATTCGATCGTCGAATGTAACTTGTGGTCACGTGCAAACATAAACCACGTGACCATATGGGTCATATATGGTCACGTGCAAATTACCCGGCAAACGTAGCTGAAATTTTCGGTCGTTGAATGTAATTTGAACAAGTGACGGTAAGTTCAGGGTGATATTGGGATTACCATTTGCACTGGACTAAAGTAGTTTTTATTGGACGATAATATATATATATATATATATATATATATATATATATATATATATATATATATATATATATATATATATATTATAGTTATATAATATATGTATCATTTGTTGAATCATGTTTCTTAATCAATTCTGTAATTTTTTCAGTTTTGACGATGACTGCCCTGGTGCGTCTCACTGCGGAGTCGCCATGCTTCAAGCAAATTTTTTTTCTCTTGGCTATGGATTCTGCCACCATTCTATCAGCTTATACTTCGGGCCAGTGTACTACGATCAGCAAAGAAGCTTTGCTTGAAAGGTATGTGTAGTCATTTAGCTGACCTATGCAGATTATTTTCAAAGTTGAGCATCTAAAATGTAGATGGTTGAAATTGGTGGTGTATAAAAGTTGAAAAAAGAGGAAATATTGATTGATGAGTATTATTCTTATGTGAAGATTATTCATAAAGTAATACTAGACATACCCTGATATATTGGGTACCCCGGTAGTAGTTTTGGTAAAAGTTTGTTAGTTAACAGTATTTTTAGCAGATGTTTATTTTTAAATGTTTAAAAAATGCAAACATTTTTAATTTTCTGTAATTTTATAAGTCATTTTTTATGACAAATTCCATTTTATGTGTTTACAGGTTAGGAAAGTTGTGCTCAACAACCTCCATGATATGCTGACATTCAAAGAACCAAAGTAAGTTACCTATTATAATAATATTACAATTATTTATTGTATCATATTGTCTTTATTAGATACATATCCAGAGACTCTGCCCTCAGACTAAGATTCTCAACAAGCGGGCATCTTTAGTTCCATCTATTATTATAAGGAGTGCAGCCAGCAGATCTAAGAAAAAACTTTTTTTGGTATAAACAAACATGATGTTAGTAAATCACAGTTATGTATCAAACTAACTGCTATGTAGTAATATTTGAATGGTTTTTAGGTCAGGCTGGATTCCACGCAGATATGCTCGTCATTGGGCAGCATTGAGGGGGCTACGAACTGTGCGCAGCCTCTTGAACAACTATGCTGCCCTGCTCTCTGCATGTTCTGGGGTGAGATAGTAAACTGATTTTATTGATATATATTATAGTGAAACATTTGGTCTTAAAATACAGTATGCGTTTTCACTTGAGCACATGGCACGCTATATAAGGGTCATATTACACCACCTGAACGTTTCCTGGCCAGCCTACTGAAACAGTCGGTCATTGGCTGTTAATTTACGCAACTGTAAGTTCCAAATGTCTGTAATTATATATATATTTATATTTCAGCGACCAAATGTTTCACCTAAGTACTGAAACATTCAGTTATCTATTTCTGCTTGTGCGCATGTGAATTCAGTACCAAAGAAATATTTCAGTGACAGAGACCAAATATTTCAATGACAAAATGTTTTTTATTAAAACAGTTCACTGTGCATTATTTGTTCTATAGGGCGTGTAAGTCTCGTGCGCGAAAACGAGGCTGGGGGCTGTTGGGAGCAGGAAATCCATATTATCCATGTTAACATATAGGACTTTGTTTTGGTTTTGTTTGTAATAATCGAACTGTTCCCTGATAGCGTGTTTCAATTATAATATTATTGTTCGAAGGATTATTACCAGCAGAAGCAATGGAACACTCTGCTGCTGACAATGGTCTTGGAAATCATGAATTTTAATTGATTATTATGGTGGTTGCCATGACGTTAGTGGCAAGTACTTGTGTTTGGCAATCTTGACTAATAATGAAGAGTGCCATATTTCACGCAGTACAACCTGTTTGGGGCAAACGTATACGTGTGTTATGATTATGTGCATTTAGACAACTTGTCAGATATAAGTGCTTAGCGAAACCACAATATACAGCAATATAAAATGGAAATCCCGTAAAAGACACATACGGCCTAAAATCATGTTTATTATCTGCACTACGTAAAAACGCTATATGTCTATGATAGTGTAGTAAATTCAAAATTAAATCAGACATTTAAGATAAGAAAAGTATAACACAAGATATTTAAGACCCGATTTTCGTAGTATTCATCAGTCGGAAGCCACAACTGTCATCCATCGTTAGAATATTATTCTTGTGTCCAGTCCCCAGTCAGCTCCAGCAGTCGCGCGGAGTCTCGCCATGTATCGTGACCCACTTACAGGCCCTATAGCAGGGTCATTCCATGTCATATCAATCACTTTTTGGCCATTTTTGCATCACCCGACTCCAAATTAAATTTAGTACAGTTGGATCACATGAGTATATCAAAATAAAACATAAAATAAAAACATCTAGGTCAAGTATAATCGAAGATATAGGTCACTGAACTTTGACCCGATTCACATACTGATCGCTACAGTAACACCCATAATTCTGCTATTAATAAAGCTGAAGAAACAGACAATATATCACTGGAAAGCCAATAAACATGTGCATATAACTGTCATAAAATTAAAACAATAGTGTAAATAGGAATGTTGTAATGTTTGAAATTTCACCTTTGACCTCAGATACCCATGAAATGTATCCTGACTTTGCTAATATTTTGTACACAGTATCCTATACTATTGCAGAAGAGTCCCTGGAAATATTAGAGTGGGCAAATAATAAGTTTCAGAGATACATTAAATTAAGTACACCCATCGATGAAAAATTGCACCAGGATAGCACTGTTTAACCCAATACAAACATACAGCACAATCTCTGATTTTGCTAATATTGTGTACACAGGATCCAATACTATTGCAGAAGAGTCCCTGAAAAAATATTAGAATGGGTAAATAATACGTTTCAGAGATACATTAAATTAAGTACACCTGTGGATGAAAAATTGTACCAGGATAGCACTGCATGCAATACAAACTTACAGCACAATCTCTGATGTATAAATCCATATATGTATATATGCTCACTAATTATATAATTGCTATTCAATATATCAGGGGTTATTGGTTATGCAATTAACCATCAGACGGACAAGATCATGCACATGTAAAAAAATCTGTAATGTTGTGTGATTTGTGGCATACAGAGCAATGTTGAAGCGTACAAACGAACAAATTGTATTGCATAATACATATTATGGTAAGTATTGCAGATTGAATTGTATTGACAGTTGGTCAGCTTCATGTGTGATGATTGCAGTTTCATTCGACTGAGAGATAATATATGAAGTGATCTAATAAAGGTGAAGTAATGCAATTTATAACTACTGAGCATACATATATAGATATACACATCAGAGACTGCTGTATGTTCATACTGGGTTATACAGTGGTATCCTGGTGCCGTTTTTCATCCACGGGTGTACTTAATTTAATGTATCTCTGAACATTATTATTTGCCCACTCTAATATGTTCAAGGACTCTTCTGCAATATCTTCTGATATTGTGTAAAAAATATTAGGAAAATCAGAGGATAAATGTTTTGGGTATCTGAGGTCAAAGGTCAAATTAAAAAAAATTACAACATTCTTATTTACACTAATGTTTTAATTTTATAATAGTTATGTGTGCTTGTTCATTGGCTTTCCAATTATATATTGATTGTTTCTCTAGCTCTATTAATAGTTACAGACGTTAATGTAGTGGTCAGTATGCGATTTGGGTCAAAGTTCAGTGACATATATCTTCAATGATACTTGACCTCGATTTTTATTTTATTTTGATATTCTCGCATGAACCAACAACTGTACTAAATTTCATCAAAATTTGAGTCGGATGATGTTTTGAGTGATTGATTTGACATGGAATGACCCAGGTTCCTTTCTTTTAAAATTATTTTTGTTTTTTATGCATTGCCCATAGAAAATGGTATATATTTATTAATTTATTGCCGACACATTTCACATTTCAGATTGCGGCAACACTGCTCATCCAAACAAAGCAGGCATGCGAGACCACAAGGTAATTAGCATTGTACACAACTGAAATATTGTATCTGCTACCTGACAATTTAAGGAAATTTTTATCTTTGTAGGTACAATAATTAGGATAACTTATCTAATTGTACATGGATATGTGTATTTACAAGATATGTCAGTTGTTGATTAGTTTAAATCAGTGCAGTATGTATTACTAGCACCAGGATTGTGGTGCTTTTAAGGTGAAAGGATAAATGTATGCCTACTAAATGTCCTATTGCTACAGTGCTGTCTATATACATGGCATGTCTAATCTAACATTCATTTGTGCTGAACGCTTACTTAAATTGCATAAGCAGACTAATGAAGATGCACGAGCAAATTCATTAAGCAACACTTCTATGGGAGGTATTATTCTAACAATGATTCCTTGGAAACTACTGGATCGATGAAAATAGTTTTTATGTGTTAATTGTATGTATTATCTGTATCAGGATGTAAATGACTTCTCTTTAGATATGTTATATATTCCATTGCAGAGCATCGTACAAGAGGCTTGTCATTGAGCCCTTTCTGTTTGCACAGACTCTGGAGGCCCTTGGCCTGACCGAAGAAGAAGAAGGCAAATGCAATTTGTTAAATTTTTTGAATAAACTGTGTGACAATTGAATTTATGTTCACTTTTACTCAATTAATGCACTCACAATATAGGCAAAATTGGAGGAAAGCTTAACATGTATCATTGAGCATAATAATATTATGATTACAGGTAGATTATATTTATGAAAGCAATTTTTATCAATAGTACACTTTCATTAATGACAGATACATTGGACAAATTATCTCACAATTCATTTGTACATTTGCCAATACAAAACAAGCACCAGGATAGTACCTATAATATCCTAATAAAAAAATCCTTAGTCAATTTATTATTATTATTACAATTAGAGGTATAGTTGCTATTCCAAAAATAAACCAGGACTTGCACCGTATCACACATCTCCAACAAAATGGACAAACCCTATTTTGAACCACACAATGGTCATATCTCCAGGGATACAAATCACATAACTTAGAAACTTTATTCTATAAATGTACATTAGAAATCAGGAAAAAAATGTGATGTTTTAGCCTGAATCATCTGCATTTTGGAATATGCTGCATATATAAGATAGCACACTTTTATTGATGCAGAGGTGCCCTCTATGGGGAATGAATCCCTGTTGTATAGGACTGTATAAACTAAATTAATGCAAGTAATTTCTAAAATCAGTAAAATTCAGACTTTCACTAGTTGTTAATACACCTTTAAGGAATACACCAGGGAAGTTTCTAAGTTATGTAACCTATACCTCTGGCGATATGACCATGTTTGTATTACTTTAAAATATAATTGTATTGTAAATATGTCATGCAAATACATGTGTCATGTATTAAAATGTCTGATTAATTTGGAATAGCAAATATATAACTCCCAAAGGAACTAAAAATAAACATCAGTCACTAATGGGTATCAGGACAGGTTAATTTCGCCTTGCAAATGAACCAGAATAAATAAATACCCAACTTGCACCTATGGCATCTCGTCTTTTCACCTGGATGTACACTAAATATTGTGGCAAATTTGGATTCCCCATAATTAATTGAACAACAAATAAGTCTTTATTTTCTATAATGCATATATCCATAGCATTCACAGCGCTTTATATATTACTTTCCTAAAGCAACAATATAAATAGTAAGCATTTTACAAAATAATTATAAATAAATAATATACAAATGTTATGTAAACATCCGTGGATCATAAATAAAACAATTATTATGTCATGCTCGTGGTAAACAAAGCGCCTAAATTCTAAAATGTTTTTTCCGTTTTAACCGGATAAAATATGAATACAGTATAATAAAAACTATGCCAATAATGTATAATTACAGTTAATTATCAACATATTTTATAATGAACACGAACTATATAACAACAAAAAACAGTCGTTCCCATATCCTAGGCAGTGTCGTTGCCAATTACCACAATTATTCATGCATAAAAACCAGTTCAAACTTGAAGTATAATAATAATAAAATTATTATCAAACAAAGCCCCAACAGTCAAATATTTCAAACCAAGCGTTTCATTATGTAGCCTAATTAAATAGTTCATTTATTTGTTTCCTATCTGCAACAGTCAATATCTACCAAATTTTTCAACGACCAGATTTATCGCGTATGTAACGAAAAATCTGGTCATTCTATTTCCGCTCATGCGCATACGACCTCTTCTCGTAGCAGATATAGGTCAAACACGACCAGATTTTTCGCTACAACGGAAATGCATGATCACGTGATGCGTTATCACGTGAACACAAGTTGCCGGTGTTGTCATTCAATCTAATGGCGGGTAAGATAAATTTTCAACCGGTAGTATCGTCTGTGTCAAAGAAAGCGAAAAAGGACCGTGACAAATTTAGGGCAACCACACGGTTGTTTTAGAAGAACAGAAAGCATGATGGGTTCATTGGACGGACATTGTGAAAAAAATAGAATTGTTATGAAGTGTTTATTTTGTTATTAAAATAAAGACCTGTGATAGCGCTCCCATGCCTTGTAAACGCCACTGCAGTCCTCGGCATATTCTACGCTGACCTTGATGACCTCGCAGAACTCTGATGCTGGTCAGATGTGTGCACACAACGTGTAATGTTTGCATAAGGAACACCAGCAGGGTGTGAACCTGCCACACACGACACTGAATCGATATTACCATAAACTGTCCAAGTGAACAAAATGGTTAAACACACAACTGACATTGTTTTTGCATTACAACGCAGTATGCTAAATGCAATCAGTCACAACTGTATTTTATATTATTAGAACATTTTAATTTATCTGACAGGAATACATAATTATTAGTAGACAATCTAAAAAAGTATGCACAAATTCATGTTATGGATAACACTGCTAACTGTGTGTTGAACTCTTCTTTTGTGGAAACACATCCTCCGTCATTATAGATGTCAAACAGCCTATTTGAACGATTGTTTCTACCTGAAAAAGAGACAAATTACAAAACCAGTACAGTTGTTTCCCACAAGCATGAGTTCTTAATGGTGGTTATTACAACAGAACATGTTGCATTTTCTGACAATATCCAACAATTTCTCTAGTTGATTATCATCTGTATGTCTAATGACATCCTAAATATGAATAGGGTATGTGCGATTTAATAAACATTAGGTTTAATGTGAGGTGTGTGTAAAATATTTATGACATTGCTTTATTGACTAATACAATGTAACTTTATAATAGGACTGACGTAGAATTTTTAAAATTAGTGTCTTCGCAAGAGTGACACTGTTGGTGGCACTCCAGTCAAGAGACTGACCAGTCACATATGTAACAATTCTTCTCTACTCTGCTCATTTGTCCTGTTCAAGGTGTCTATTTGTGGCCACATTCTGCTGGTCAATCCCTATGCTAAGCCTTCTCTTCACCTCTTACCTGGTGTTTCCATATCTTGGCTTAACAGATGAGCGCTACATGAGAAAAATATAATAGTTATTAAAATATAATGAACAAAAGTCATCAAAGTCATTGTGTATTGATGATACACAGTTAAATCACAATAGATGTATTTTTAAGACTACATGAATGTCCTCCAATATATAGTTAACCAGTAACAAGGCAACGTATCTTTCAAAATAATTTCAACGATAAAATCCATGATATTATGTAATGTATAATATCTAATGTCTGTTCAAAAAGAAAAAAGAGGGAATCCGGAAGTGGGAGACACTGGGAACATTCTGCTCGGGACTGCGCTTTGGTTGCTCCTACAACGTTCCCCTGGCGAGAAACATCACGACCTTCAACCCTCACAACTGATCACTGTGCTACGAGAAAGGGAGGGAGTATCTGCCCCTAAGCCCGGCGTGCCCTTGCCGGATGTGACGCTCCATATTGCGAGCATCACGTGATACACCCTTTGCCACAAGGCATCGAATACACATCTGTTACAATTATAATAGCAATTTCCTTCGTTTATATACCATATAGTGTTTGACTGGCGAGATTGTGGTATCAACTTGTCAGAGCTTAAACTGATATATCTATTTCCAGTGAAGTTATTTGTATTGTAGAATGGCGTTAAAACATCGTTTATATGTTATATTATATCATATGACACATTAAACATGTTAACATGTGAAACTATAATTATTCATCCATGCAGATTTATGGATAGGTATGTTTTACAACATGCGACGTGAAACCAAGATGGCGCACACATCGTCGCCATTTTGTCCTTCATAATATATAACGAGGAATTACTTTTAAATGTTGATACATAATTCGCATAATTCCATATAACTCAAATTGGTAAATAAAAGTACATAACATAAAATAATATACATATAACAGATGTAGACTTAGACAAATTTAATTATTATATTTCAGATATTATCGACACCAATTAGCATAGTGATCATAATTTTGTTTTCCACATGCGTGTTGGCTTAAACAGGCAAAAGCACTTGTCCCAACAATGGTATTGACTTTGTGGACAAAAACTAGATCATAAAGATATGATCGAAGCTAGGCAATGTTTCTCATCGGAGTAACCAATGAATTTAAAGATAATAAGATATCGGATAGGAAGACAATGCAATGACTTTAGAAACCGCATAGAACGAAATAAACGTGTGGAGACCTAGTTACAATTCTTGCTAAGCAATTATGAACAAATTGTAATTTTGTGATGTTTTTAAAGGTAAAATCATGATAGAGGGAATTACAATAGAAAATGCATTGAATCACGAATATGATAATATGACAATAATGGAACGTATGACCATTAGTTGCCTTTCTAAATACCACAATAAACGTTCATACCTTCGAATAACTGCATTGTGAAATCTGTGCCCGTCCTCGTGTTTCGGCATCTGTTGATATCCTTGTGTCTGCTGACATCTTAAACTGAACCTTGTGTGCAGCTTAGTTGAGACCAACTGTCACACTACATTGAGCGTCAAACGTGCATCGGCTACTGTACACGACCCCAATCGAACAAACCAAGAATCATATGAAGTTGGCCTTGCACTGTTAACCCCGGAGAACTACATTTTGACCCCAACGAATCCATGCTGTTGGTCGTTGCACCATTCAGTCATGTGTTAATAGAAATATCTGTCACGTGCAAGTCACCAATATGGCGAAGTTAAGTGTTGTCAACCCCTGCGTTCTGGCGTAGCAACAAAACCATTATAGGAGGCCACAAGCTATGCCAAGAATGTCCAAAACCAATTGACGGATTGCATTGTCTGTGTTAAACTGTGATAATGTCAATGAAGCATGGCAGGTATTACACAATTGCTTTGTATGGCATAAATAGCTTCGAAGTTCGTGTGCATATGTGCAAATAGCCATGACCGAACCATGCATTCAGGAGAGGGAGGGAGGGAGGAGGGAGGAGGGAGGGAGGGAGGGAGGGAGGGAGGGAGGGAGGGAGGGAGGGAGGGAGGGAGGGAGGGAGGGAGGGAGGAGGGAGGGAGGGAGGGAGGGAGGGAGGGAGGGAGGGAGGGAGGGAGGGAGGAGGAGGGAGGGAGGGGAGGGAGGGAGGGAGGAGGGAGGGAGGGAGGGAGGGAGGGAGGGAGGGAGGGAGGGAGGGGAGGGAGGGAGGGAGGGAGGAGGAGGAGGGAGGAGGGAGGAGGGAGGGAGGAGGGAGAGACACAGCAAGAGGAGAGGAGGGAGATGGAGGAAGAGAGAGAGAGGAGAGGAGGAGAGAGGAGAGGGAGAGGGAGAGGGAGAGGGAGAGGGAGAGGAGAGGGAGAGGGGGAGGAGAGGGAGAGGGAGAGGGAGAGGAGAGGGAGAGGAGAGGAGGGGGGGAGACAGAGAGACAGAGAGAGAGACAGAGGACAGCAGAGGGGAGGAGAGAGAGAGAGAGGGAGGGAGGGAGGAGGGAGGAGAGCAGGAGGGAGAGGGAGGAAAAAAGAGGAGGGAGAGAGGAGAGAGAGAGAGAGAGAGAGAGAAGAGAGAGAGAGAGAGAGAGAGAGAGAGAGAGAGAGAGAGAAAAGAGAAGAGAGACAGAGAGAGAGACAGAGAGAGAGACAGAGACAGAGACAGAGAGAGACAGAGAGAGACGAGAGAGAGACAGAGAGACAGAGAGAGAGACAAGAGAGAAGAGAGGGGGGAGAGAGAGAGAGAGAGAGGAGAGAGAGAGAGAGAGAGAGAGAGAGAGAGAGAGAGAGAGAGAGAGAGAGAGAGAGAGAGAGAGCAGACAGACAGACAGACAGACAGACAGACAGACAGAGAGCGAGATAGAGGGAGACATAGAGAGACATAGAGAGACATAGAGAGACATAGAGAGACATAGAGAGACATAGAGAGACAGAGAGAGAGAGACAGAGAGAGACAGAGACAGACAGAGACAGACACAGAGAGAGGGGAGGGGAAGGGAAGGATGGAGGGAGGGAGGTAGGAATAATAAGTGAGAAATAATTTAATGTTCAAGTTTCATTTAGTTTATATCTTAATGAACGTAGCATTATTGGAAAAATAAACTATATTTTGTCCCGTAACATGCAGCACTGACATAATTGTTTTGGCGTATCATGTTTATTGAAATATTACATATATCGATAGTTGGCCGGGTTTTTATCGAATCACAAATTTGGAATACCCCGAATACAACTGAGTCGTTGGCAAAGTAAACCGGTAGACCGAAGTACTGCCGTTACACACACACACGCCCGCACGCCCGCCCGCCCGCCCGCACGCCCGCACGCCCGCCCGCCCGCCCGCCCGCACCCTAGTATTATTAACCCAATTCACTATATATAGAATTAGTATATAAAGTATAAAATTACGTCATTAATAAACTAAAACTTCGTTTGCATGTTTTCAGTTTAATTTGCTCTGTTAAATCCTAACACTGCCATTTAGTAATAATATACGTACAACATATTCACTTTTATTTTACTTTAGGTTTAATTTGTGTTCCTAATTTTATCTTAAAATGTTTTACGCGTTTATTTTTAGTACGTCGTTTTATATGCATATTGATATGTTTGTAAAGCGACCGAGAGCAATTTTAAATTGATCGGGCGCTATCTAGGTATTTATTATTATTATTTATTAGTCGACATATACACAAAACAGCGATGCTGTGTAAGCCTAGAAAATAAACGGGAACATTAGCATTGTATTGCCTTCCAAGAACTGTTACATCGTGTATATTACATGCATAGCTGAAGAGATGTGACATGATGTCATATAATCTTCATAGCAGAAAGTAGTATGTTTGGTGGTGTGATGGCTTGGATTGGATTAGCACCCCAATATTTAGGGAGGGAAGCGGTGCATTTGTTGTACAAATTTAAGTTATTAAAGAACTTCAGTGTTTTTTTAATGCAATTATGGGGTGCAATGTGAGGTTTCTTTGAAAGTAATAAATATTCTATGATAAGTTTTGTTTGGCCTTCCAAAATCTAAAACAGAAAGTATACGATAACCTGATAACATGGATTTCAGATGTAACACTTATTAGAAGTCGCGCTAATGACACTTATGGCCTAATAGGTGCAACGAATGAAGCCAGAATAAATTATAATAAAGGCAAATAAAATGTAAATCTGGGATATTACGAAGCTGTTTTGCTCTGCTGCCGCGACGTGCAGGGTATGTTCGAACCATTACACTGCTGCAAGATGAATATGTAATTGCCACAACAATTCAAACTAGAATTGACTGACGATGGGTGGTGATATTAATTGGAAAACAAATTTGATAGTGGATTTGTGATTTTGTTTAGAGTTGCGATAGTGATTCACAACGATATACTCAGTTTTATTCACGAGAATGATTTTTGCACAGGTTTGTGCGCATGCGTCACATATTTTGCTGGAGCAGGCGAAGCCGACAATTCTAAACAAACATAACAAAGGTAATATTCGTGTATAAATCGTTATGAAATATAATATATGTATACCGCCAACAACATTTTACGCGACAGTGATGAATGCATGCAGTATATATCGTGTGGGAGCACGAATCATAGCATGAATAGTTCTTTGAGCTGTATCTGTCACGATTCTGTCAGTCAACCCTGTCGGTGTCGACATAATAATATTTTATTAAAAAGCAATGCTGCTCGGGTTTTTAGATTCTTAGTGAAGAGTAAATGGATCTGCTTAAACCACCATTAGCTAGTCTTTGGCATTCGTTAGTCTATTTTAACCATCCTGCAAAGTTGTGCATTAGTGGTGTTCGAACGGCAATAACTGTAGTCATTGTAGTCTGTCCGTCTGTAGACTTGGCTCAGAAACTAAAAGTATATAACTTTCTGTGTACATCCACAACTTATATTACGTGGAAAAAGTAGATTCGAAATTCCAATTATAATCTTTGGTAGGTTGGGTATTACAGTGATATAAAATAATATTAAGTAATCTGATACTTAACTGATCTAAATTATTAGATTCTTTTCAAAACTGTTTTTACCATCTTTTTCAGTGTGTATGTTTTGGGAATGTTGTTCTATATAAATTCTGGAATTAAGAAGTCAGACGTTTGTCGAATCAAAGTGACCAAGCCGATGTCACAGCTACGCATAACTAGCGCATCCCTCATGCATCAGAACTGCAATGGCATTTTCCGGGCATATCCTCCAAAATCAGGCGATATTAATTTAATTCTTTGCAATGGGATGTGCTAGCTATGCATAGCTGTGACATCGGCTTGTTTGCACTGACAGAATTAAATTCTACCCAGCCACATGTTCAAACCCACAACAGGTTTTACCCATCCAAATGATGGGTGGATAGCTTTCTGCTTAAGACTGTGGCCTGAGCCATGAGGGTAGATTCATTAGCCTTCATCAACTATGGCTACCTTGCCAATATATATATATATATATATATATATATATATATATATATAGGCAATACAAATATGACAGTTAAAATGTTTTAACATTTATTCACAATTTTACTGTATATTAACACATGGACATTACATTCACTCCATTAAATTCACTCTCTGACCAACCTTTGAGATATTTAATTGGCTGTGATTGAACTGATGTGACTATATTCCCACGATTATTTGCCTTATGCTGAAACAATGGCATGTCTATGCCAACATGTTATGGTAACAGTTACACAAACATCATAATCTAATGTTCTTGTTGAACTCAGGCAGTTAACATGACTGAACTTGCCACAATACAGGTTGAACTCGTCACAATAATGGTGATACAACTTGTCATAGTATGGGTCAGGATGAACTTGACCAATGTAGATTCTGACTGTTCATTTAGCTCAATATGGGCAGGAAAGCAGCAGGGTTATTACGTATTAATTAGCTGTTTGTGTTGTATTTGATCAATACATCTTACACGGACGGTAACACAGTCAATTAATAATGTATGACTAATTGTAACTATTTTAAAGTATAGCCATACCACAATAATAATGTAATTTCATTTGCAATTAAATCCTTAGAAACCAAGCTCATAGGTGCATCAATTTGATTTTACTCTTAGCCAGTTGTAATATAATTGTACATTTGCTTGTTGGATTCATCAATATGATTTGTTTTATGAAACTGACTTCAAAAACATTTTGTCACATGTACAGCTTGTAATAATGCTACGTTAGTCTATACAATCTAATTGTTCAATTTAGTGGTTTTACTGGTTTACCTGGTGATCCAATCAAAGCTAATGATCAGTATTAAATGAAATAGCATGTTATAGCTGAGATTATGATGACGTTGAATAAATACTGAGTCTACATATTAATTCTGCATTACAGAAGGTGTTTATGTGAAGATTTGTGATGCGATGAACTAGTAGAGAAACACAGTCGATTGTAACGATGGTGAGTACCAGGTAGTGGTGGCTGTGTTTATGGTCATGTCGTTTCATGTTCGAGGAAGTGCTTGGTATGGAAGACAACCAGGAAATTGCATAAGTAAACACGTTTTATGCATTGTGAACACTCTCTCACATGATTTTATTAATATTATAATAACATTGGTGTTACGTAAGAAAAAAATGTAATGTATGAATATTGAATTTCATATTTTTACTACCAAAATATAATTTCTAGATGAAGAGTTTCCAAAATAATTTGGTGAATTCTGACACAAATCGTAACTTCACAGTTATTTTGTAAAACAGTTTTATTTAAATAAAAAATATTATAATAAACTCCATAATTATTTCTCTGACAGTAATAAGTTTCGTGAAAGTATGTTTACTGATAATTACAGCTGTGGTTACATTGTTGCCTCAGCCATTGTCTGTACATTGTTTACAACTTCATGGTTGTTTCCAAATATTGTTGTAATGTAGCAAGTTTTTAGTAATAGCTTTGAGATATAAAATTATTTGTTTCAATTTGTGTTAATGGAGTGGACAATAATTGACTGTTTGCCTTGTAATTGGGACTTGGTCAACACATGTACACTAGACTTTTGTTTATGTATTATGTGCTTGCTTCTGTCAAGTAAATATGTTCCAGTTCCAGTAATAATGATTGTTACTATTTGGCACTGTAATTGAACTCAATTAATCACTTACTTTGCCTTTTTTCCAAAATCTGTATGTATATGGTTATTCCTAATTTGTTGACGATTACTGAGTATGATTCATCCCACCTCTGTGACAGTTTCTCCTAATCGTAGTGTCTACCTGAGATGTCTGTCTGCTTACCAGGCTCCGAAGCCTTCATCATCTGCCGAGTCGGTCAAGGTGGTGGTGAGATGTCGACCACTCAACCAGAAAGAGATCTCAGATGGACGACAGAGGTGTGTTATTTGGGGATACAGAGTTTATGATAGCAACATATTTCTGTGTTTATTGTCTTAGCTAGGAAAAGCATCTCTCCTTTAATCCTTTATACACCTGTTGGTGCGAAGTTGAATAAAATGGTGAACATGTTTTGAGTTTCTTGCATAAACACCACCTTTGGGGCTTGGGCTCACTTGTAATATTGATTGGTAATAAATCCAAACGATCAACAATTTGACAACACATCAGTACAGCAATACATGTTGACTGGCTTACAGTGCATCATCAAGAGGAGCTCAGTGTACAAAGTGAGATGTATTTATTGATTGCATTTTGCAAGAGTTTGGCAGAGTTGATTGTGTACTGCTAAAACTTGGCATATAAAAATCATGTTTATCTCATTCTGATTCTTGTGTGCTTTAGTGTTGGTTTACTTTAATGTCAGTGTTGACAATGTTATAATTAATTTATACAGTGGAATTGGCTGTTTTTTGTACGTACATTACATGTACAATGCAACATGTATAAATTTATTTTTAAGCATGGATGGTGGATTCCATAGGGTTTGTGCTGTGGTGAATGTTATTGTTATACCATTTATACTTGTACATGTTGTTATGGAAAAGTGTCTATTGGTAAATAATTGCAATAACAGCAACTATTTGTGATGCAAAATAAAAAGTAAAATGTATTATTGTTCTGCGAAAATCGTATTTATCAGATGACTGTAGCCAGCCTCATCTGAGTGTTGCGCTTGCTGTGCTGTGTTCTTACTGTGTGTTTGTGTGGCAGCATTGTCAACATGAACACAAGTAAAGGCACTGTCGAGGTGAAGAACTCCAAAGGCCCTGCCACAGACCCACCCAGGGTGTTCACATTTGACTCAGTTTACAACTGGGAGTAAGTGCATCTTCCGTCTCCGTACAACTTCCTTCTTCTTCCACAAATATGGATCTGTTTGATGCTGTGATTTCAGTTCCAACACTATGTAGCAAGCAGTTTTTGTCATCAATTTCATAAGGTTATTAACATTCTGGCTGTGTTTGCCATTTACACTGGCTTGTCATAAAATATAGTTGTGTTTTATCACATTATGAATAGTTGTGTTTGTTTCCATAAAGAAAAACAACATGTAGGCTATGGTGTCCCACATGTAGGATATGAAGTCCCAGCTGCTATGAATCTGTAACATACATTCCATTTTGCTACATCATTGCTAAGATTGAGTCTCATTGCAAATTTGTTGACTGGTATGCTGTACATGTTGTTCTACTTGCCAGTTCCAAACAGAGAGACCTCTATGATGAGACATTCCGTGACTTGATCCAAGCCGTGCTGGATGGCTTCAATGGCACAATCTTTGCCTATGGACAGACGGGGACAGGAAAGACATTCACCATGCAAGGTGCTGCTACTGCTTACCTCAATGCATAATCTGTGTTGTAGATTCTCTGAGTGCTTTTAATCAACAGGGAGTCAGTTGAAAATGTTGTCACTAAACATAGATCTAAACATTTACACAACTGAAGCAGAGAAAAACAGCGATTAACTGAACCAATGACGTCAAAGATTTTGAGGAGTAGCAGTAGAACTCATGCTGTGTCAACTGTTTCAGGAGTCAAGAATGACCCGGAGCTGCGAGGAGTCATCCCCAACTCATTTGAACATATATTCCAGCACATCGCCCGCACTGAGAACCAGCAGTATCTTGTCCGGGCGTCCTACTTGGAGATTTACATGGTAGGACTGTGTGTAGTCTCGCCAACTTGTGAAGTAATCTACGGGAATGTTTGTAGTTCCCCTGCTTACTCATACTGTATTATAACTGCTAATCATGCTGCATTATAACTTGTACTTTGTTACAAAACGTGTTTTGAGATGTTCATTTAATGGCATAATTTTGTTTCATTTCCAGCTTTCTTATGACAAACCCAAAATTCCGAAGTTACTCTAATTATATTGTAATAGCCTAGAAAATATTTCACATGTGAATATCCATATGTATTCAAACATATTTTTGTTAGGATCCTGAAACATTGCATTGAACAGGAAGTTGATTTTAAACAGGGTTGTATTGGTTTGATATCCTTCCATGCCTTGTCGTAGGAGGAGATCCGAGACCTGCTTGCAAAAGACCAGACAAAGCGACTTGAACTGAAAGAACGCACAGACACAGGTGTCTACGTCAAGGTAAGTCACTTGTTTTAGCTTCATGCACCAACATTGTCACATGAGGCAGACGCAGTCCCACACTTTCTCCCACCATCCTGAGCAAGCATCTTGTTTTAATGTTTATAATCTTCCCTTCTGAAGAATGTTCTTCTCAGGATATCTTGTAGATAGAGTCTAAGTCTTTCTGTGGTCATTCTCTGCCTATAACCTATTGCAAAGTAGATCTATTTTTGGTAATTTTTATGAAGACGTACACCCATTAGCATGCATCTTTTATTTCCGATAGTGTTGGTATGGAAATTTAAGTGTGCAACATGTTATGTTAGTTTCCCTAAATGTGTGGTTGTTTCATTGCCTTAACTGTTAATAAATGTTTTTCTTTTATCCTGAATCTTTAGTGTAGAAAATTTCTCCAGGTTCATGTTGTGTCAACTGTGTTTACAGGATCTGTCTTCATTTGTGACCAAGAGTATAAAGGAGATTGAACATGTGATGAATGTTGGAAACCAGAACCGTTCTGTTGGGTAGGTGGGCATGGGGGTTGCTATAGTAGGGTAAGGTGAGGTATAGCAGGTATGGTTGCATAAGGTAGGGGTGGGCCATGGCAGGTATTGTGGGGTGTTGTATACTGGCAAGGGGTTGGGAATGGTAGGTGGGGTTGACACATATTGTGGGGTATGGTAGGCTGGCAAGTGGTGGGGCGTGGTAGGTGGGGCTTGACACATATTGTGGGGTGTGGTATGCTGGCAAGGGGTTTGGCGTGGTAGGTGGGGCTTGACACATATTGTGGGGTGTGGTATGCTGGCAAGGGGTTGGGCGTGGTAGGTGGGGTTGACACATATTGTGGGGTGTGGTAGGCTGGCAAGTGGTGGGGCGTGGTAGGTGGGGCTTGACACATATTGTGGGGTGTGGTATGCTGGCAAGTGGTGGGGCGTGGTAGGTGGGGCTTGACACATATTGTGGGGTGTGGTATGCTGGCAAGGGGTTGGGCGTGGTAGGTGGGGCTTGACACATATTGTGGGGTGTGGTAGGCTGGCAAGTGGTGGGGCGTGGTAGGTGGGGCTTGACACATATTGTGGGGTGTGGTATGCTGGCAAGGGGTTGGGCGTGGTAGGTGGGGCTTGACACATATTGTGGGGTGTGGTATGCTGGCAAGTGGTGGGGCGTGGTAGGTGGGGCTTGACACATATTGTGGGGTGTGGTATGCTGGCAAGGGGTTGGGCGTGGTAGGTGGGGCTTGACACATATTGTGGGGTGTGGTATGCTGGCAAGTGGTGGGGCGTGGTAGGTGGGGCTTGACACATATTGTGGGGTGTGGTATGCTGGCAAGGGGTTGGGCGTGGTAGGTGGGGCTTGACACATATTGTGGGGTGTGGTATGCTGGCAAGGGGTTGGGCGTGGTAGGTGGGGCTTGGCATATATTGTGGGGTGTGGTATGCTGGCAAGGGGTTGGGCGTGGTAGGTGGGGCTTGACACATATTGTGGGGTGTGGTATGCTGGCAAGTGGTGGGGCGTGGTAGGTGGGGCTTGACACATATTGTGGGGTGTGGTATGCTGGCAAGGGGTGGGGCGTGGTAGGTGGGGCTTGACACATATTGTGGGGTGTGGTATGCTGGCAAGGGGTTGGGCGTGGTAGGTGGGGCTTGGCATATATTGTGGGGTGTGGTATGCTGGCAAGTGGTGGGGCGTGGTAGGTGGGGCTTGGCATATATTGTGGGGTGTGGTATGCTGGCAAGGGGTTGGGCGTGGTAGGTGGGGCTTGACACATATTGTGGGGTGTGGTATGCTGGCAAGTGGTGGGGCGTGGTAGGTGGGGCTTGACACATATTGTGGGGTGTGGTATGCTGGCAAGTGGTGGGCGTGGTAGGTGGGGCTTGACACATATTGTGGGGTGTGGTATGCTGGCAAGGGGTTGGGCGTGGTAGGTGGGGCTTGGCATATATTGTGGGGTGTGGTATGCTGGCAAGGGGTGGGTGTGGTAGGTGGGGCTTGACACATATTGTGGGGTGTGGTATGCTGGCAAGTGGTGGGGCGTGGTAGGTGGGGCTTGACACATATTGTGGGGTGTGGTATGCTGGCAAGGGGTTGGGCGTGGTAGGTGGGGCTTGGCATATATTGTGGGGTGTGGTATGCTGGCAAGTGGTGGGCGTGGTAGGTGGGGCTTGGCATATATTGTGGGGTGTGGTATGCTGGCAAGGGGTTGGGCGTGGTAGGTGGGGCTTGGCATATATTGTGGGGTGTGGTATGCTGGCAAGGGGTTGGGCGTGGTAGGTGGGGCTTGACACATATTGTGGGGTGTGGTATGCTGGCAAGTGGTTGGGCGTGGTAGGTGGGGCTTGACACATATTGTGGGGTGTGGTATGCTGGCAAGTGGTGGGCGTGGTAGGTGGGGCTTGACACATATTGTGGGGTGTGGTATGCTGGCAAGTGGTGGGGCGTGGTAGGTGGGGCTTGGCATATATTGTGGGGTGTGGTATGCTGGCAAGGGGTTGGGCGTGGTAGGTGGGGCTTGGCATATATTGTGGGGTGTGGTATGCTGGCAAGGGGTGGGGCGTGGTAGGTGGGGCTTGACACATATTGTGGGGTGCTGGCAAGGGGTGGGGCATGGTAGATGGGGTGGGGCATGGTAGATGGGACAGGGCTGGTATTGTGGGGTATGGTAGGCTAGCAAGGGGTTGGGAATGGTAGGTGGGGCATGGCATGTATTGGGGGGTGTGGTATGCTGGCAAGGGCCAAGGGGTGGGGCTTGGCATGTACTGTGCAGTTTGGTAGGCTGGTAAGGGGTTGGACGTGGTAAGTGAGACAGGGTTGGTATTGGGGGGTGTGGTAAGCTGGTAAGGGGTGGGACGTGGTAAGTGAGACAGGGTTGGTATTGTGGGGTGTGGTAAGCTGGTAAGGGGTGGGACGTGGTAAGTGAGACAGGGTTGGTATTGTGGGATGTGGTAAGCTGGCATGTGCTGTTTGAATAGTAAACAACATATTCAAAGCTGTATATTTATTATTCAACACGTACAACCTAAAATGGAGATAGAAGTGAAATGTCTGTTAAACTGAGGTATACAGACAAGTTTATGCAGTGTTGTTAAACGTGCATGTTGCCTGCTACAGATCCACTAACATGAATGAGCAGAGTTCTCGCTCCCACGCCATCTTCATCATTACTGTAGAGTGCAGTCAGACGAGTGAACTGGTGGTAAGTCGTTTACTCAAATAGTTGCACTAATAAACGAAATCTCTCAGGATGTAAAATGCATAATAACTCTACCAGTGTCCTTCCAGAATCAGGCTTTGGTCTAATAGGAATCTTCAACTCCTTGTGTTTACATAAAAATATTATGATTAAGTCCCTTACTAATCAGGTCAGTTTCAACAGTCCGTCAGTGTGAATACACACTCATCATGTTTTTTTTTAAAGTAGGGAATCCTGAGTTTGTGAGACCGCTCATGTGTGACCGTAAAAAAATAAACAATTTATACCGGAAAATGTTGTAATAATGTATCCCAGCAATGCACATAACAGAACCTTTCAACATTAATGAATGGCGCTGTGCATAGATATATTATGATTAAAAAACCCATTTATCAAAAATTTGTTTGGTAGCAAAACGATGTGTCATAAACCAGCTTTGGGCAGTGTAACCTGTGTAATACATTCACTAACTGGTGTATCTTTGCACCCTTTGGAAGGAGTCCTCAGTAAGTATTGACAGACTCAACACTGAGCAACATCTGCACCTGAAACACCCTCGTGTGATGCCACACCCTTGCATTCACTGCCTCACAGTGTCTGGCAACCCTGTCAGCATTTCATTGTCCTACATAGATGTGCTAGCACTGCTTCATATGTTTCTGTACCGCTGTAATATTTACACAAATGTAATGTTTGTAATGGGTCATGATTTGGTTTGATTCCAGTGTAGGCTGTAACTGATTACTATGGAATAGCTGTCTAACTGAAAAGTGCAGTTGACTACACATCATCTTAGTGATGCTGCCAATGAGTTTATGAAAGAGTGGCTTGTACTTGACCTATATAAATTAAACTGTATACTCTGCATTATTTGACAAGTATCTGCACTAGTCATATATATTTAAAGACAAAAAGTTAAACACGTTGAATTAACAATATTTGCAAATAGTGTTTCTATGTATGTTTACGCGACCAACAGTTTGCAATGTTGTCTCCTGTGTAATATCTAAAGAATGTGTTGCATTCAAGATTTCAGCTTGCTGTATGCTTGGGCACTGTATTCAGTTAACATGTCACCCACTTGCAAGCAGACGCAATATATTTGTAAATTGAGTAAACATTAGTTGTCAATTTAATTAATAATTAAGTAATGCCAATTGTTACTGAAATTACCTGAAAGTGGCTACATTCTCAGCATTACCATGAATAAACATGACAGAGACACATAATCTAAGCACTGCCATCAAATGCTAAGTACAAGGCTGTCGGATAATATACAACCTGTAGTAACTGTTACTCTTGCCATTGGTTCATAGTGTCAGGTTGTCACAACATTTTAAATTAATTTCTTTAATCAGATTTTAACGTTTTAATCGTACATTAAGCATGTGATATTGGTCATATTGTCAGTGTAATATCAGTGTCATTGACTGGGGTGAAGAAACTGCTATTCTATTTTATTTTGTCCTCCAGTGTAGACTAGAACCATGAGCAGAGCAGTTCCCTACTTTTTAAGGGGCAGATATTTTATCATCACAT
>JAODUO010000193.1:277500-455000 GCA_025642075.2 Ridgeia piscesae
TTCATATCACTACGAAGAATAATGAGTGCAGTGCAGTGCAGTGCAGTGCAGTGCAGTGCAGTGCAGTGCAGTGCAGTGCAGTGCAGTGCAGTGCAGTATGTTATAACTATCTTGCGATCAGCAATAAGATGTCGTGCTCTGAAGCAGTCAGTGGTGATGATACAAATTCAATGGATTGATTGCCCAATGTTGATAGACCACTCCAAGTAGTATGCACCCGAAACTGCCTTTGTTTAGTGTGACATGATGTGACAGCCATCTCTCTTGTCCTGAGCCCAGTTAGAGTGTGTGCTAGACCTGTCAGTGGCTTGTGTCTCTGTCTTTATTAAGGTTCTTGTGTTTGTAGATTCACTTGGAGGCAATGCAAAGACAGTGATGGTGGCCAATATAGGCCCTGCTGACTGGAACTATGACGAGACAATCACTACTCTGAGGTGGGTGAGCCGTGTAGTCACAGCTGTCTCCTCACAAAGGAACATGTTATTACTATTTACCATCAGCAACGTTGGGTTGTGGCTTGGGAATTGCATGGGTATTCATCCTGTCATAAATGTTTCTAAACGGGTGAGACATTGGTCCAACAAGTAGAAGCAACAACATCATCACACAGTGATCTGCTTTTGTCTTCAGATATGCGAACCGTGCGAAGAACATCAAGAACAAACCCAAGATCAATGAAGATCCGAAAGATGCCCTACTGCGAGAGTTTCAGGAGGAGATCTCACGTTTGAAGCAAGCATTGCAGTCCAAGGGTGAGCCGAAGAGGAAAAAGAAGAAGAAGCGAACTCGACATGGACCTGATGGTGAGTGCCCACTGGTGCTAGTGGCCTTGGGAAATAATACAGTTGTGCTAATTGCAGTGGAGGTGCTTTCATAAATCTGACTCCAAACTTATTCAGCAATAATAATTTTATTTTATTTTAGAATATGTGTGGAAATTATTTGACTTCAAGTAACTATCAATGTAGCAAAGAAAAATGTGTGTATGTTGTGTGTGTGTGTATATATATATATATATATATATATATATATTGTATGTAGATATGTATTATATATTGATATATTGTAAAAACAATAAAAATATGTCAACATATAAATCTGTGGAACATAACCAATGATTACCTAAAAGTCAACATTTGCCATGACGCAACGAATATGTTTTTCTCCCAATTACCCGAGCGATGTGTGGGTTGCAGGAGAACTGTTGTCAGAAGAGGAAGATGATGATGATGATGATGATGATGAAGACACTGATATGGATGCTGAGGAGTATGAACAAAGGGAAAAGGAGAAATTGGAACGTGAGAAAGAAGCTGTTATGAATGATAAGACCATGATTGCCGAGGTAAGGCTAATTGAGTAATGTTGCTAAAATATAGAATTAGAAGAACGGTATTGAAGTATGTGTTACATGCTAAACTGAGAGACTATTATAATCATCTGATATATATATATATATGTGTGTATATAAGAATAAACGTATATATGTAACATATTCTAACGAAATGAGTTGTCTATCAGTGAACTTGATTTCGTTTGTTTGTGTTTGATGATTTTTTACGATTTGGACTTTTTGTTGACAAAGAATAGGTTTAAATCTTTTCTATCAATTGGCAATGCTTATTTCTCATTTATGTTACTATTTAGTACCTGTTTAGAAAGGCTATGTGTAACATTTCATGAACACATTTCACAGAATAGAACTGATAAATCGCACTTGTTTGAGTTACATTTTTCACTTGGTACTGTGGGAGAGCCCAGAACGTCCACTGTCTCAATCTGGTCGAGGAACTTGCCACTGAGTCACCCGATGCAGGGCATGGCCGAAGGTGGTCCCCGCACTGGCTTAAAGCTGCGAGCGCAGGCACAGTACACACTCGCTATCTGTAAACAAGTGTGGTCGATTGAGCTGGCACTACAAAACAATGTGTGTACCTGTAGGAGAAAGAGAAGCTGCTGAAGGTGATGGCTGCGAAGGAGGAGAAGTTGAACAAGGAGAAGGAGGCCAAGGACATGCTCGCCAAGAAAATTAATGTGAGTGGTTACTACAAGCAACTACACAGTTTCTACACAGTCTCTTGTTGTTGGGAAATTACAAATCTCAATACAGACTACCTGTAAGCCAAAACATTTTGATGCATGCAGCTGTTAGTTCAACTTGGTTTTTGGTCGATTTTGAGTATATCGTGGGTTATTTGGCTGTATTGATTACAGAATGTGATAGTCGATAAATCATACATTGTCATTCCTGTTCTTCAACTATTTGGCATTGAAATTGTCTCCAACTGTTATTTTGCTAATGGAATGTTGTGTCTTGGGTTTAGGTTCATGTGATTCCGATCAATACTGTGGTTACGTAATGCTGTGTTGTAGACATGTTGTTCAGTTCAGTCATTTGATAAGTTATATTTGATGTTTGTATTCTGCTGTCTGCGCCAGGCAATGGAGAGCAAGTTGTTGTGTGGAGGTAAGAACATCATCGACCACACAAATGAACAGCAGAAGGCACTGGAACTTCGAAGACATGAAATCGCTGAACAGAAGGTTTGTCCTCAATAGGGCTATTCAATGTGTCACGTGCATAGAGTTTGATGGTGTCCATTGGTAAATGTCTGCCTCTGTCACAACCAGCTGACTTTATTGCTCTAGTCTATAGTATATAGACAACGATTTAATTATAACAATTGATTAAATAAATACCTAAAATATTAACTGGAACAGTTCACATGTTTAAACACATTTGTGAATATGCCTCTCATATAGGCCGTTGCCTGGGCACGTACGATTTGTAAAATGTAAACTATATGTCTGATCGAAATGTTGTTCACAGAGTCACAGAATTGTGAATAAAAATATACCAGATATAAACAGTTCCCTGGGAAACCCCCATCATGCTCTGCCTGAAATCCTGTCCGTTTGCCAGATGAGATGTTTGAGATGTGACTGACATGCTGGTGGTGTTGTGACTGTCACGCTGGTGGTGTTGTGACTGACACGCTGGTGGTGTTGTGACTGACACGCTGGTGGTGTTGTGACTGACACGCTGGTGGTGTTGTGACTGACACGCTGGTGGTGTTGTGACTGACAGGGGGGCTGGTGGGGGTTTTTTGGGGTTTTAGCCGCAAAGGGGGGAGCCGGGGGGGAAAAGGGGGGGAGCGGGGGGAACCCCCGGGGGGGAGGGGGGACCCAAGGAGGGAAACCGGGGGGGCCCTCTCAACCTCCACGAGACCTACACCTCCCTCCAGACAGAGGTCGACACCAAGACAAAGAAACTCAAGAAGGTGCTGCATGTTCCAACTCTGAACACTCGAAGTTCATTTGAAAGGAACCTTTTAATGTTTACTTGTTTATTTTGAATGTTGCATTTATGTATGTTTGTTTTGTAGTATTGGTAAAGGAGTTTAATCGTAACCCAGCATTATTGCTGCATGACACTATGACTTTTCGTATATCTTATAGATATTAATTTTTAAATGAATTTTAGGTAGCCTACTTCATGTTAACAAAGAAGGATTTCATGTTGAGAATAAGTATTTCATGTTAACTATTTCATGTTAACACAGACGTATTTCATGTAAATTATTGAGAAAAACTATTTAGAACAGTTATGCAAATGTGTGTAAATCAATTTGATTCGGTGCAAATTAACTAACTGCAGGGGAAACTATTTCATGTTACAGCTGTTTGCCAAGCTGCAGTTGGCCCAGCAGGAGATCCAGGATCTGAACGCGGAGCATGTGAGAGAGCGCCAGGAGCTGGAGCAGACGCAGAACGAACTCATGCGAGAACTTAAACTTAAGTGAGTCTCCCACCTCGTCATCTGTAATGTCATCTGTCAGTGAGACAGAGAGAATGCTTACGTCGTCATCTGTAATGTCATCTGTCAGTGTATCAGACAGAATGCTCTTGTCATCATCTGTAATGTCATCTGTCAATGTGGCAGATAGAATGCTCATGTTATCATCAGGAATGTCATCTATCTGTGTGTCATGCAGACATGTCATCATAATGTCTCCACAACTAGGTGCTGCTGTCATTAGAAAAAGACAATGCTGTAGCATGTTCCACCTGATGAAGGGGAGTGGTGATTGTGTGGTAGAGCAGCGGTAGGTGGGATTGAACACCGGCCCCTCAATTGACAGTCCAGTGCTCTACCGTGTGACCACCGCTCCCCGTCATCTGGTGGAACATATCTAGTCTTGCTTCCGGAAGACAGTGGTCCCTTCTATCTGGTGTCTATGCCAGGGACAGTAAAAGATCCCACACAGGGGGTAAATGTAAACCTGTAGTGAACTCACTAATTCTAGAGAAGGACAACTCTGAAAACCAATGACACCAATGGTCAGCAAGTTGACTGGTGGTCACTAATGGAAGAAAAAGAAGGTAGGATCGTTTATCGCACCAGTGTTGCTATGACAACACATTTTGCCCCGGACAGTCTCCCTACTGACTGGTCTGGACCACAGCATTGACTCATCACGGCTGTCATATTGCCTCATGTAAACCCAGCACACACCACTGCCCTGTAGCGTTGTGTGTCCTGGCAGGTTGTTGCCTTAGATGCCTGGGTCCAGTTTCATAGAGTGTACGTACGACGTCGTAGCGGGTGATAACTCGTTGAAAGCCTAAAATATCATAAAATACTTGTGTTTCATATCACGTGTCTGCTCCATAGTTGCTCTTAGCTGCGCCTTGAATTTTGTAGGCGTAACTTTATGTTAATTGGAATATTTACGTGATGCTTCCCAAGTTCATTGATGCACCCGACACACCCACTCTCAACATAATAATTTTTATTGTTTACACTGGATATCCTTTACACTTATCATAGCTTTGGTATACAAACTTTGATTAGGTCCGCCTAGTTGCACTTAAAGATTATGCCGCTCTATGACATCAGCTCCTGGCATGTCACTGCTGACTCTGACGACTGCTGTTGCTGTCCTAGGCTGCTCATCATTGACAACTTCATACCCCCGGAGGAGAAGAACAAGATCACAAACCGCGCCCAGTTTGATGAGGACGAGGACTCGTGGAAACTCATGCCACTCACCAAGAACAAGTAGGTCATTGACACTGTCATGGGAGTTCACAAGTAGGTTATTGACGCTGTCCTAGGAGTTAACAAGTAGGTCATTGACACTGTCAGACAAGGTACACATTATCTCAGTTTATTTAATGTCTCCGAGAGCAAGACAATGTGGAACGGCCTCGTAGTATATACTCGGACCAGTTGAGTCGGACTCAGCTGGCTCACCTTCATGAATAAGTACGGAAAGCTTCGGTTGCTTTCGAGAAGTGAGCGTAACACGCGACACCCCCTTCGAGAGTCTTAATACTAAGCAACTGCCAGTTGGACTTAGTAACACCGATGGTTTGAAGCTCCCTCACCGAGCGTTGGGAGGGAGCTCCTCGCCATGTGAGCACGCACGCTGAGATTTTAATCTCGTCAGCGGCGATCCCTGATACCACCTCGGCCCAGCCCCTTATCGCGGGCTGGTCGTAGTATACGACCTTGCGCTCGTGCGCGTCATCGGGAGGAGTTCACAAGTAGGTCATTGACACTGTCCTAGGAGTTCACAAGTAGGTCATTGACGCTGTCCTAGGAGTTCACAAGTAGGTCATTGACGCTGTCATAGGAGTTCACAAGTAGGTCATGAACTTTGATGATTAATTTATAAGTATGTCATGAACGGTGTCTTATGAGTTCATTAGTAGTTTGTGAATATTCATTAGGTCACTAAACAGATTGTGAATGCTGTCACACAAGTTTTAGCGAATCGATCGTGGTGAATAAGGTATTTGTGTGTGTTCACAGATAGATCATATACACTGAAGTCTGTATGATCTCAAGTATGTCATAGGCAGTTAGACATATATTCACATGTAGATCATGTACAACAGGAATGCGGTTCCTTTTACTTGGCTGATAAAAAAATAGACACAGATGTTGTTGTTGAGTCAACTCACACCTGAATGACTGCGTTGTTTTGCCCTCAGTCCCCAGACAATGGCCAAGCGCCCCATGTCTGCCATTGGCAACAAGCGCCCTGTGTCCGAGTATGCCCGAGTCGCAGCAACCATGGGAGCAGCCTTCCGCTACCAGGTACCACTTCTGGGGTCTTTAGAAGTCTTCTGTAGGATATTGTGCTCTGAAAAGGTCCCTGAACACATATCTAAAAAAATATCTGAAATTTGATTTAGTAAAAAATTTGTCTGTAAATATGTAATGTGTAATAATTACCAAATATTACTGTGTGACGTGCATCTAACCAGATTTAACCGTATAAAATTTATAATCTCCACAACCAACTGTAATCATGCTAGTGCTGTCAGGCATCATACAATGTTAATGTACATGTTCATTGATTTATTTAGCATCATATTGATACAGTAATGTTCTATGGTGAGGTACTATACAAGAAAATGCACAATGGACGTTAATATCAACATTCAACATAATACACATATATTGATATACAGGCTGTAATGTAAAAGAGTAAAATAAAACAGATAAATAAATAAATAGAAAAAATAAATTATATAATTAATAATGATAAATATTTTTTATATAATAATATTAAATAAATAATAAAATATATATAAATAGAAAAATTTATTATTTAATTAATAATTATAAATAATATTAAAAAAAGAATATGAAATAAATAATAAAAATTAATCACCACTGTTTGTGTTGTCTACAGGGAGAAAACATCCTCCAGGTGGAGCTAGATATGCCAAATCGGACGACGCGTGACTACGAGGGACCAACCATTGCACCCAAGATCCAGGCAGCGCTGGACGCAGCCCTACAAGATGAGGAGGACATTGATGTGGACGGCAGGTGGGTCGACTCTCTGTGATGCACCCATTATAATAAAGCTTCATAAACTCTGTTATCTGTGGCAGCACCATCGCTACTGTCGATGTTAAGGTGTTCGTCCGCCATTATCCAAGAAAACAGTACCCAATAGAAAATTATGCAGATTGTTTGAATTTCTGTGAGGATTTCTTTAGTGTTGGGTGTGAAGAAATAATGTATTTTTGCAGCATGGTATCCGAGCTGTCAAATGATAACAGATGTCAGTCAGTGATTTGTCTACCTGTAGATACAGGCATCATTTTAATCCAGGCAAATCAGTGTGTGGGTTTAGCAGAAATTAAGGGATGTCAGGTTAGATATTGGAGTGTGGGAAAATGAGGTATTAGAATTTCATGAATTGTATACAGCACCTTTGTGAATGAAGGCTAATTAATGTCTGAAAATGTGAATACCATAGTAGAAACAACCTGGCAGGCAATGAAGGGAATGTTATAAAGGTTTGGGGAACTCAAATGTGGTCTTACATCATATGGGGAGGAATTATGAAAGCCATTGGTTCCATCTATTAGAAGTTGAATGTGTAATTGTTAAATTGTTAGATGTTAATGGTAACATTATTTGTTATGTATGTATATATATATATATATATATATATATATATATATATATATATATATATATATATATTGATAAAATGTAGATTTTACCCTGAGGTGTATATCCTTTACTTTTAATGGAGTGCTAAATGTATAGTAATTAAAGTCTGTTTTGCCAATCCATTTATCTTGCCTTTTTAGTTTTCACTTCAAGTACCATGCATAGTGATGCACAATTGGTAAGGTACAACTGTGGAGTCTGACCTCTGAGGTCAAAGGTAGAACCAATGTATTGCTATTTATTCATCATTCAATCTGATGGATACATTTTTATGTTAATGGAAAGAATCATTTGTTTTTTTTACTTCTTTCAGTCCGGCAATTTTCAGTAACAAACCAAGTGTGAGTCAGAAGAGACGAACCAAGTCAGCTAAGTGAGTATCACATGACTACAACAACAGATTCCATGATGTCTTATTAGCAGAAACACAGCCATGTATCATCTGTACAGAAAGAAACACTTTCTTAGTTGATCCACCAAATGTTTTGCAGTGTGCATGCGTGCGTGTGTGGTGTGTGTGTGTGCGCGTGCATCCATGTGTGCGTGCATGTGAGCGTGTGTGCATGCATGCATGTGTGTGTGTGTGTGTGTGTTTCGTAATAGATCTGTGACACTCCTTCTAAGCCACTTTGCCAGACAATCCAAAGTATTTATATTTGATCTAAACACAAAATGAAAGTAAAATAGCACATATAGAATTAGTTAAAAATAGCATATTTTTGTTATAATTACAAACATGAATTTAAATGACTGAGCTTGTGAAATGGCACAGTTGGTGCTCTGAGCCAAGACTGTCATGGTGATGACACTGACGTAGGAGTCAGTGCCAAGATAACACACCCACACTCTGATGTACACATTGTTGCCACTGGTATCTGAAGCTCAGTTGATCATGTCAGGTAAAGATACCAATACAGGTTCATTTCATCCTGTTCATTTTTTCAGGCCAAAGAAGAAGCAAGATGAGCTCTACCCAACAGCTCGTGGCCTCGTGTCGAAACATTGAGACACAAAAACAATATAGGCTACTCCAGTGACGCTGGCGTACAGGTGTCAGCGACCCAGTGATAACCTAAGTTATGTGGCAAGGACTACAGCAGTGTAGTATGTAGTGGCAACACACAGAACAAACCTTTCAGGAAAGACACAGTTGATGTCATTGCTATAGTTACGCTATGTGCTGCGAAACAGCTGGGTGCATTCACAGCTGATTGGGCCATCAACAAATTATCTGCACAAGTATAGGGTGACATCTGGTGTGTATTGAGGACACAAATAGAAAACAGGGTTACATCTTCTATGATTTGTATGCATATAATTATAGTTTGTAGATGATTCTGATGCGGACATCTCTTTGTCATTCCAATGTAGCGCTGCTACATATCTCCCTGGGTGTCATACTTCTTCTTATGGTGTCATTATGATTTATTATAACAATTTATAAATAAGTAATGGTTTAGTTTAGTTTGCCTTTATTTGTGTGATTTTGCAAAGTCAGCCGTGCATTGGTAGCATTGTAATGCCAGTGTCTGCCTCTGCTCTGCCAAGTAGTATTTATCCTCCGTCCATATGTATGGTTATGCCTCTACGTATTGTTTCCTTTACGTTTTCTACCGTATATATTTTTGCTGGAGCATCTTTTTAGTGCTCGCTGTTTGTGTGTGCATTTTCTATATTTACACGTTTTCTGTATAGTTTGCGTAAGCATGGCTCTGTTTTACAAACTTAGTTGCCCTTGTTTTGCATTAGGTGAGTTGTTTATTTTTATTAGGTAAGTTTATACCCACAACTGATGGTTTGGGTTAACCACCAGATAATCCTCTAAGAAATGTTCCGTTAATGTCCTCCAAGTGATGAATGTAGTCGAAGTATTATCTCGTGTAGAATACCCAATGGTGGGTACACATTCTGAAAGTGCAGTATATCATGTTCTGTCTTAATGGCACCAGCAGCTTATCTTGCCGTGCTGTGCAGGTGATATAAAGCACATGTGTATTGCTAAACCTGACGTATATACATCTAGTAGGGCGACTAATTATTAATAGCAGTGTTTATGCGATATACAATACTACCATTGACAATTATTGCTGATGATGGATGCACTGCACTATCGAAAGCAATGATAATTGACAAAGAATCTGTAGGGACATTTCAACCACTGTGATACTGTGTATAAGCATGCTTTTTCAACTTAATCTGGAAATATTTTACTTATTTATTGATGTTGTCATTCCCAGGTTAACTAGCCACGGGATGGCCCCCATCCATACATTGTGGGTTAAGACTGTTTTAAGACTGTTTTAAGACTCAGTTCAGCACACTGTTGTAGTATTTATGGGACATACGTGACAGTATTACAATAGTAATACAGTTACCACAGTACTATTGCAGTAGTAAATTATCCTCAATAGTTAGCCTTGTTATTTAGTGTATACAGATATTGTGTAATGGTGTAGCCATATGACGAAATGCCATATAACTAAACTCATCAACACATTTGATGTCGGCTGTCAATGTCCTGTTGGTGTTTAACTGCATCTAATGCTACATGTCACCTTGGTGTGGAGTTGATGTAAGTCAGATGAGTTTGTTAACAACCCCTGTATCAGGATTCATGAATGTTTTCAACCTCTGCTATGTACACAAGTGATTTTACCCTGCATGTGTTTGTTGTTAATGTGCACACGTTGAAGTGATAAGCTGTCTGTGAAGTTATGGTTGCATTTTATTCAATTTTTCGCTTGTTTTTTGTGAGTTTTTCAGATAGAAATATTGTCTGTCAGTATTGTTTTACATATGAAACTACGATCTGACGGACATACAAGTGTACAGAGTTGTTCTGGCTGTGCAAGACATTTTTGTAGAATATAAAGTAAATGTGTACATTTCAATTATGAAGCAGCCACAAGTCAAAAAATATAAGCTATCAGGATTTTTTTAATTTAAGGAAATTAATATATAATATACATTATTCAACTTAATTATTAATTTGCCATTAAACTGCTACTAAAATAACAGTTAACAATGTTGAGAGTTGGCCAGGTTTGGAATAGCATGGTATTTATACTGCCAGTGTGGTACACTGAGAAGGTGGATGTTCAGGGTTTTGCTACAGTGTACAAGAACTGTCACAGTTGAAACAACGTATAGTGGAATTGCATTTTAAAATTGAAGGTTAGAAACATGTCTGCAGTGTCCAGAGATATGATATTGTAAGATGCATAATAAGTATTACTAGTGGCAGGTTGCCTTGTCATTCACCGACTTTCCAAACCACTTCTAATTACAGTACTTTCCAAATAAATAATTTATTATTTCAATCAGTGGTAATAATGTAGTAGGCATAATTTTTATTTCTTACATTATATTGTAATGATAACAAATGTTTTAGTCTTGGAATGATGCTATCTGGATCTGTACTACACTACGCTGTACTTGTAAGACCAGCTTGTCTACAGTAGAGCAAACTTACTCAAGATAGTGCAATGTACCATCGCTGTTTGTTAACACTTGTGCCTGCTTAGCACATGTATTTATTGTCTTCGCTGACCTATAAGCTGTATGTATATAAAGAATATATAAGAAATGTATTCATGACTCTGGATGGAATAAAACATTTGAAGTATTATGAGCAACCAAAACACTTGTGGATTCAGTGGACACGTGTATTCAGTGAACTATTCCAGCATTTGTTTACTCTTTGTCAGATTTATGTGACTCCAGAACCAGTTTCACATTTAAATGCTCACTCTTTACACAAATTAGTATTCACAAGTGAGTACAAGCTATGGTATCCACGTACTAGTCAAACCTACAGTGGAGGCAAATTATTATGCGGCTCAGGATCTTGTCCTTATCACTGCTCAGCATACTTTACACCTTACTCCGACAGCTATGTTCAATCAAATACCATTACTTGTACGGGAAGCATTTAGCCAAGCTGTAATTACTACACAAAAACATACATACAAAATATCCACCACTGGAACAACAGAGTGAACCAATTTATCCAAGGTTAGAAAGGACAGCCAGAGGATCCTTATCTAGAATCTTGGTTGAGAATGACACAAGCCACACAGTAACCATTTAGTCATTTATTTTGAAGTGTCCATAACTAACTTTTGTTTTTAAATTCTCCCTTACTCCTGTTATTTCTCCCTTTTAGTACTGTGGAATAATGTGGAATAAGCAGGGCCTGCTAATATTTGAGTGTAGAAGTATACAGAGGTCAAACTAAAGACATTAAAGTAAATATTTACAAATAATCTAACCGTTGCGTCTTCTCAACCAGTATATGCCGTGGCAGCATTAATCAAATTTTTCTGTTATTTTAACATGTTATGCCAACATATATTTAAGTGCATAGCTGATGCCACCATTAAAATGTCAGTGTGTTGAATTAAAATAATTCTGTCCTTGATTGTCCAAAGAAGAAACTCGCTGGTCTACAGTAGCCCTAATACATTTATTGTAGCTATAAGGTCACAGTATATTTGCAGTGTCGCACAGAAAAAGTCCTGTTTCAGTGTAAAGTGCAATAATACTACACAAAGACGAATCCGTCGATTCATACAGGCATACATACGTACACACATACAGGAGATTGCTTCCCATAATGCAACTGTCAACCAGGTTTCAAAACACCCTCAAACAACCCTCTCATGCATCTCCTTCCCAAGACATTCTGTCTAGGTTGGAACAAGGCTATTCAATATCATAGCTATTTCCTCTTGACAACTTACATTAATTGCAAACTTAACTTTATAATAAGCACATTTTGTATATATTCAGCACAGACTTTTTCAGCCATCATGGAATAGTTTAAATATGAAGCAGCAGGCGCTATTATCATGAAATTTCCCAAGATGCAATAGCAATACTTGCTGGTGTAGCCACCCACTAGTTCAAAGGTTACATGGCAACTTCTGATATCATGTAGCATGGGTGGGTGCAGACCGCTATATTCTGCCACAATTACCATCTCAAGATACCGTGGATTTGCACCCACATTACATAATATTCTTTTATTAATTTGCCGTCAATCTTTCAAGTTACATCACTAGACATGATTAAGCAGTAAATAATTACATAACAGGCAGCGACTGGTGA
The DNA here is from genome assembly GCA_025642075.2 of Ridgeia piscesae. NCBI lineage: Eukaryota > Metazoa > Annelida > Polychaeta > Sabellida > Siboglinidae > Ridgeia > Ridgeia piscesae. Next base: position 290,093 of record JAODUO010000193.1, read on the forward strand.
CAACCCAGTATCTGGGTAACTAGTATTTCTACAGTGATTTAGTTTAGTACGACTGGACACCACCAAATGCACAGAACTTCTGTAAACATTGGCTTAACTACACTAATCATCATACAGTGGCGCCCCCTTGTGTGGACAGAGACAGTGATGTCTTTGTGCTGGAAACAAAACACTAGTTCATTCAATGTCCACCATGTGGCACTGTCATTATTATATTACTTGCATTGCATTGAACTTCTGTGTAAAAGCATTAACAAAACAAAAGATGGCATTATAATATATCCAAATAATACAACAACTGCGGATACACCAGCGTTCCACTCTTCAAAATATAAACATCGCGTATGTGTATGTCTTTTCAAGCAAACAAAACTCCAGAACAAACCACTTGTTTTTCTTCAAATCGGTACGTTTTCAAATGATCTCCAAACAGCACTGCATGTATTTACCTTCAATTATGCCATTTTGCTTGCAAATATGATTTCTGAGGGTTTATGCCATGACTGTGAAGAGAACTGTTAGATCCACATCTTCCTCTTGTTAAATCTTGTTAAACCTCTTGCATGCTGTACTTCAGTAAACAATTATGCACAGACATTGAACATGTGGAATGTCAGTTGGCCTGACTGCTAGACGCAATGGTCCAGATGACCAGAGCAGGACAAGCACATGCCAGATTCTGCATAGAATGGAATGATAATTACTGTCAACCTGCAACAAGCCGTGTACTGTTACATACGATATGATTGTTAAGACAAGTCTACCTAACACATGCGACCACAGTCTGACTGGTCAACACATGCGACCACAGTCTGACTGGTCAACATATGTGGCCACAGTCTGACTGGTCAACACATGTGGCCACAGTCTGACTGGTCAACACGTGTGGCCAGTCTGATTGGTCAACACATGTGGCCAGTCTGACTGGTCAACACATGTGGCCACAGTCTGATTGGTCAACACATGTGGCCAGTCTGATTGGTCAACACATGTGGCCAGTCTGATTGGTCAACACATGCGGCCACAGTCTGACTGGTCAACACATGCGGCCACAGTGTGACTGGTCAAAACATGCAGTTGCAGTCTGAATGGTCAACATATGCAGCTGCATTTCGTCAGGTCAACACATGTGGCCGCAGTTCAACTGGTCAACACTTGTGGTCAATGTCTGACCATTTAACACAAGTGGTCACATTTTGACCAGTCAACATAGTCGCCTTAGCTTAGCAAAAACATCGATACAAAATGTTCCATAACTACATATCACGGATGCAGACAGCTGAGAACATGGCGTCCCCCTGCTGTGTAGCTGTCACAGCTGTGACAGCTGACTGGGCCAGCGAAGGGTGTCACGCCACAAAGCTCGCTAGACATCTACACTTACTCCGAGCTCATCCTCAGTAGGTGCTCTGAAGCGCCTGGAACTTGGCGAGCAGGTTGCGTGTCGTCCCCTGCTCGGGCAGTGGCTCAATGGCAGGTTCGTCCCCGCGTACAACGTCTGGGTTGTGTTGAGGCTCATTCTCAAACACTCCACCTTCCGGGGACAAGTTATCCTGGGTGTACTCCCCCAACAACCGATCATCGCACTCGTCCGCCTCAATGTTCGTGGCATGCCCATTACTGATAGGTGGCACCACCGTAGCTTTCCTCGCCGACACCTGCTGCACTGCTGCCCTCTGGATGCGGGTGCTGCGTTCGGGGCTCGGTGGCGGGATCGATGAATCTTCCATTTGGCGGAATTTTTCGAGGAGGTTACGGGTGTGCGCAACAGGAAGAACGGCCTCAACGTCTTCTTCTACATCCTGTTGCTCCATGACTTCATCTACGTCGTTGAAGTCATGTTGGTCCACATCGCTGCCGTCATCCATGTGGTGGTCGGTGTCGCCACCTGTTGACGAACTGCTCTGACTCTTCGCAGATCCTGGTCGCAGTAGAAGTTTCGGTTCTTTCACTGTCCACTTGTATTGCTGTCGACACAACCACAGATCATTACAATCAATTATCAATCATCTCTATTATAACATACAATAACTCACGCTTTTTTTGTCTGCCTTCTTTAAGTGAGGTTGGTTTCTTTGTGTGAAGTCAGCCACAGTGGTTACTTATTAACAGGGTATTTACTAAATAAGTATTGTGTGTAGGAACGTTGCAAATGCACTGAAAATGAAAAGGCCTTGCAGTTAATCCAGTTCGAAGCCATATCTTTCAGAATATGAATGTACTGTTTACAATTTATAAATATTATGATTCATATAGCAAAGTTTGGTTTGGGACACGTTTTAGCACTTCTTAATCCAATTTTTTATCTAAGATAATCTCTAAAGGTTTTCATTCTTAGATTTTTTAATATATCACAATATTAACACGATCAGTAAGTAGATCATTCAGTTGTATTCCAATCTTTGCAACCAAACACAGTAATTACAACATAATTTCAAAACCAGTACAGTAGTGTATTAAATAATTTACTGGTCATAGATAAAAATCAAAAGAAAATAACTTAAATCACTGCCAACAAAAAGTGACAACAATTTCTTTCTCTTTCAATGCAGTGATATGGTTTCTTGGTTCACGTTATTTAGTAAATTATTTACCTCTCAAAAACGTTTCTTGAGAGGTAAATAATTTGCTAAATAGTTTATTTATACTTTGTGGTAGTCTTAGTTTTCCGAAGGAGACAGAGGAGAGCCTTATTACCTTCTTTGTTGGTTGTGTATCCTTCTGCCCCGCTTGCTGCTCCAGACTCTGGAACTTGGCAAGGATGTTGCGGGTGTAACAGGGAGGGGGGAGACACTCCTCCTCTCTTCCGTCGTTCTCCGCCTCGTCGTCCGTCGCTGCCATCCGCACCACCTCCACTGGCTCCATCTGGTGGAAGCTGCACGCCGGATCCGACTGTCGTTTCTGCATCTTTGGCTTCACCGGAAACATGGCCTTCACTTCATTCTGCTGCTCCAACGTGCGCCACCTGGCGAGCAGATTCTTCGTCAATCCGTATTCTGGGAACTCTCCTTCCAGATACTTCTCCTGGCTGTCGGGGCGGATCACCTCCGGCTGGTGCTCGACCTCCACGTCACCATTGGCAACAACAGTATCAGTGGCGCCCAGATTCGGGGCACTGTGGGAGGCTTCGGCGGGCACGGCGAAGGGCTTCTTGATGGATTTAGTCGGGCTCAGTGGCGGGGCGTTCACATCTTCCATCGAGCGGAACTTTGCGAGGATGCTCCGGGTTTTCTCTGGCTCCGGCAGTTCCTCGGCTTTTACGTATTCGTTCGACGACTTCACGATGTCTGGATTTATCACCTCTTGGTCTTCTTCCTCCTCATCTTCCTCCTCATCATCTGCGGCGCCGTTTATCTGTGCATCTTCGATACTTTCCCTCAGTAGATCGCGAGGTGGTGTGATGCGGTGCACTGGCTTCCAGCGAGGTGACATCGGTGGGGGCGACTCCACCTCACCGTACTCCTCTCTGTGGGCAAACTTCGCAATGAGGTCACGGGTGGAGTCAGGTGACATCACTACCTCCTCCTCTTCCTCCTCTTCAGGATGGTTGACGGGAGGCGGGTGTGACGTGTCCTTGGGTTTGTCCCACTTGGACACTCGCTTCGGGGAGACGGGGCTGGGGAACATGGGCGGGGCATTGTGACTGATGTCCTCGAACCGTGTCCTCACTGATGACATCTCCGAGAAGTGAATCTGAAAGGTGAACATTGCAAAATAATAGACTTGGCTGGGAAATGTCATTATTTTATTTTATATATTCTGAGACAGAAACATTGCAAGTTTTTAATGTATTTCTAGTGATTAAAATCCAAAATTCAGCCTAAAAAACTGTGAAGTATTTAGTAGTAATTAAATAAATTTATTTTCTTCACAACAGATCATTTATCATATTGGTTATTACTAATAAAAAGAGCCAGAGACCAAAGACTAAGTAGAGTTGCAAACACCAACAATGGTGACATGGTCTAGGGACAGAGCGGTGGAGTGATACGTTCAATGGTGACAAGGTCTAGGCACAGAGAGGTGGAGTGATACGTTCAATGGTGACAAGGTCTAGGCACAGAGAGGTGGAGTGATATGTTCAATGGTGACAAGGTCTAGGGACAGAGAGGTAGAGTGATACGTTCAATGGTGACAAGGTCTAGGCACAGAGAGGTAGAGTGATACGTTGAATGGTGACAAGGTCTAGGCACAGAGAGGTAGAGTGATACGTTCAATGGTGACAAGGTCTAGGCACAGGGAGGTGGAGTGATACGTTCAATGGTGACAAGGTCTAGGGACAGAGAGGTGGAGTGATACGTTCAATGGTGACAAGGTCTAGGCACAGAGAGGTGGAGTGATAGTTCAATGGTGACAAGGTCTAGGGACAGAGAGGTGAGTGATACGTTCAATGGTGACAAGGTCTAGGCACAGAGAGGTGGTGATACGTTAATGGTGACAAGGTCTAGGCACAGAGAGGTGAGTGATAGTTCAATGGTGACAAGGTCTAGGACAGAGAGGTGGAGTGATACGTTAATGGTGACAAGGTCTAGGCACAGAAGGTAGAGTGATACGTTCAATGGTGACAAGGTCTAGGCACAGAGAGGTAGAGTGATACGTTCAATGGTGACAAGGTCTAGGCACAGGGAGGTGGAGTGATACGTTCAATGGTGACAAGGTCTAGGCACAGAGAGGTGGAGTGATACGTTCAATGGTGACAAGGTCTAGGCACAGAGAGGTGGAGTGATACGTTCAATGGTGACAAGGTCTAGGCACAGGAGGTGGAGTGATACGTTCAATGGTGACAAGGTCTAGGCACAGAGAGGTGGAGTGATACGTTCAATGGTGACAAGGTCTAGGCACAGAGAGGTGGAGTGATACGTTCAATGGTGACAAGGTCTAGGGACAGAGAGGTGGAGTGATACGTTCAATGGTGACAAGGTCTAGGCACAGAGAGGTAGAGTGATACGTTCAATGGTGACAAGGTCTAGGCACAGAGAGGTGGAGGATACGTTAATGGAGTCTAGTTGAAGGGGGAGTGAACGGAATGGTCAATTAGGCACAGAGGTAGAGTGATATGTTCAATGGTGACAAGGTCTAGGCACAGAGAGGTGGAGTGATACGTTCAATGGTGACAAGGTCTAGGGACAGAGAGATGGAGTGATACGTTCAATGGTGACAAGGTCTAGGCACAGAGAGGTGGAGTGATACGTTCAATGGTGACAAGGTCTAGGGACAGAGAGGTGGAGTGATACGTTCAATGGTGACAAGGTCTAGGCACAGAGAGGTGGAGTGATATGTTCAATGGTGACAAGGTCTAGGCACAGAGAGGTGGAGTGATACGTTCAATGGTGACAAGGTCTAGGCACAGAGAGGTGGAGTGATACGTTCAACTCCAATGGCAACATGAGTGAGTGAGTAAATTTTCCAAGCGACCAGGTGGACCCTTGTTACAAGGACCTCTGGAAGGACCCGAAGCCTTACCTCCTCCTTCTCCCTCGTCTCATGAGCAATCTCTTGGTCCTGATCCACTTGGTCCTCGGTCTCATTGAAGTGGAACACTTCTGCCTGGCTGCTGTAGCACAGACAAACACAACTGGTAGTTCTTGTACAAGGCTGACTCTATTCTCTATAGTCGCCTTCAGACATAAGCACAAGGGACAAGAGAGAGGTCTTGATTTGCAGTTACTGGTTTTGATTAACAAAACATTACTGGGTACATTAATGATGATAAAATGTGTAGCTTCCATGATGTGCAGTTGATTTTATGTTGATTTTACAAAGTGCATACATTTTACTAATCAAAATGTCAGTGAATCTACTTTGATTCCTTGGTTGTGTGGCTGTCTAATGTGTGGATCACAACATTCAGAGGTGAACCACTTTTACCCTTTTCTCTCAGAATATCAACAAGTCCACTCAGCATCATTAAAGATAATATCACAGCTGGTCAGCTGATTTAATCAAAATAAGACGACACATCAACATATCTGAACATGAAAGTGGACAGTAGAGATTTTATTTTTCACAAACAAATTCTAAGCCACCATAAAAGTGTTGTAATTGTTCCAATAAATTGTTGTCTGTCCCACAAACTCACCTGTATCCATCCACTTCAGCTGCGGCATTCGGCGAAGGTGTTTTCTTATTTGCAGCTTCATCTTCTAAAAGAAAGACAGACATTTTGAGATTTGTCAGATAAACATTTGTAGGGTATTACTACTAATGATTACTATTATTAGGGTGTTATTACGAGTGGGAACGCACTGCAAACTGTTGACCTTGTATGGGGAAGGACTAGAGTAACACAGTTGGATGCCAGGGAGGTCATGCATCTATCCAAGCTTTTCACAACACGTCTCAGAAATCAGTGAAATACTTAGGTTGATATGAAAATATTAAGAAAAGCACACAAATGTAACATATATAGATACTGTTGGTAGATTAACTGTACCTACAATCATTCAGTAATCCATTATGCATAACTAACAGCAGCTGAAATTAGGAATGTTTAGTATATGTGCACTAATATGATAATGTTACATACAAACATTGGGTTTCATCCAAATGGCTGAAGCAACACAGGTGTTTAACGGCCCACAAGACATCAAGTCACATATTGTTTACACACTGGTATATCACATGACAATGGCTAGACAGGTGTTTTTTTAATCTTTTTTTAACAAAAGAACTTTCATTAAACCAAGCATCTATACTGCCACTACTATTTTTCAGGTAAAACAACAATTACACTCACTCAAAAACAGCCATTTTGTCACAAGTAGGAGCGTTTATTGACTGAATCCTCATGAGAAAAATATGTTCTGCCAAGTCAGAACAGACCTGAAAGTGTCCATAATAGAAAGGTTTACTTGTGACGTAACCACACTGAGCCTTGGCTTTTATTTCTCACACATCTGATCAGGATGTGGACTGTTGCCAGCAGAATAGTTGTTTATCTTCCTGCCTGATGCAGAGTCCACACTATTTTCACAAGTTTTTCTCCTGCTTTCCGGAACTAACATTAGAAATCACTGATGTTGCGCAAAACATCTGCAAATAGACATACATTCCACAGGCAGATTAGCCTAAATCAAAACATGTTTGCTGAGAAAAAAAGTAGACTTTATCTAAACTGGTTATCTTAGTCGTTAACAACTTCTAGCCCATAAAAAAATGGATTAATGGTAATACATAATCTGGGATAACTTTCTAATGTCTGTCAACCAAATAACAACCAAGAAGATAAGTGTGTTGGCACTTCATGTTCAGCCATCATCTGCTGTGATTCTGTGTTCACCACAAGTCCACAACCCACCTGAGGCAGTGTCCACAAGGCATGGAGGCACAGTTGGATGATCTACATCAGGGTGAATGACATCGTGATGCAACTGGCGATACCATGAGGGTGTCTTACGCTTGGCCGTTGCACATGACTTGCCCTTTGACCTGACCTGTTTTCCCATCATTGGTGTACGCTTGTTGCCACTTTGTGCACTTGGCATGTTTATGACCATGATGTCACATAATTATATCTCAACATTCTCCTGTGCCAATGTCCAACAAATCAAACCATGTGGACAATTTGGCAGTTCTGATTACTTTGTCTTTGAATAATTTCTTTTTCAGTTAAGTCACAAAACAGTCGTTCTTCAGAATTGTTGACAATCTACTGTTTTCCATCGATCTGGACAAGAAAAACAAATCGTCCCAGGATAAACGGATGATGACTGCTTTCTCTTGCGTTGTTGACATACAGGCTGCAGCAGAGCTTCAATGCACCTGGGTGTAACCGATAGTCTTCCTTAAACACAGGATGCCTTATAACTGTCTTCACACTTTCAGTCCTCTACTCCAAGAGGCCAACATTGCTCCATGCATTGTGATGACAAGGCCACCACAACATTTCCCCAAAAGTTTTCCCTGTTTCCCGGCTGTATGGGAAAGGGCTATAAGTATCATCCATTCCCACTGGGAAGAGTTCTACTCCTCGACTTGGCTCCCCTCAGTGATGCAAACAATCAACACACTTCACTGCATACCAACATTTCACAAGAATATCCATTAATCTGTTGAATTTCCTTCAGTCCTTGCCTGAACTAGATACACCCCTGTCTTCATCCACTGCATAACCTTAACAACACATCTCTTTCAATACACTCCAGCTCATGAGATCACCGAGTCCTTATGTCTAGGATTCCTTCCACACTGTCCCTGTGGTGAGACCGTCCACCAACTGTTAGCCACAAACAGTGCACTATGCTAGGTGTGACATCGTCCCACAGGTGATAGATAATCCACGTTGACACACCTGTCCACAGGTAACCTGAGCCAACCTGCCAGCAGGTACGAAGGTGCTCAGGTATCCAGTCACATCACTGTATTTATAAACAGCATTTCAAGCCGAGACACATCAGACATAATTAACCTGAACATTGGGTGTGGCACCGCATCATCATGTTAGCTTAATACGCAATATTTTAAATATTAACAGAAGTGCACTTATATTATTAATTTCAACAGCAATTTAACAAAGCTGTTACATAGTTAAGGTCATTTATAGAGTTACAAAGGTAATTAATTGCCAGAGGTAAATTAAGTAATTATATCAATATGTTACCCAGGATATGAATTAGTCATGTGACATAAATTACAGCAGTGATAAATAGGTCAGCAGTAGGTCCTTGATGTAAGTTACACAACACGAGACTATGACGTATAACGAAGGCGTGTGAGCAGTTCTACTTTCAAAGGTCATGTATGCAGGAATATGGGATTATGTCAGTAAAATGTAGAACGTATCATTTTCTGAAGCTATGGAAATCTATTGTACAACAATTTAAATGATTAAATGGTGCCAACCTATGAATTATTTTATTTCATTGGACATATATTCTGGCCTATTCCACAATAACTACCTGGTAGGTTTTTAAAACAACACCAGATTTCAGAAGATTAACACTTGGGGAATCACAGGTAGCATGTGAACCAAGAAGCCAATGGATTATTGAGAGTTTGGACAATGTTCGTTTTCATTTATACGTCTTGCCCTTCTCAGGTATTTGTTGATTTTGTTTGTACACATATTCACATTCATAAAACGATTCATTCCACTGTTCATCAATTTTTTTAACATATAACATCAGTTGTGCATTATATATTGTGTCCTTATTGTTCTCTTTTTCGCCTTTTAATTTTTTTGGTGATTTACACGTTATATGATATATCCCTTCATCATGCATTGGTACTACAGAAAAATAACATGGAATAATCTAAAGTTATATAAGTTTTTTGAGAGGTACAGCGGTGCAGGTGATAATAGTACAGTTGTGTAACTTTGCAGCTGTTTTTGTCAGTACTAGATTTAACAAACACCCATTTTATTTTACTTCTCACGTAACAGAAATTTGTTTACGCTGATTACATTATTGGTTACAGTGAGTGACAGGTATGTTTAGTTTAATAAAATAAATATTTATTTCATGGTAGCCCTTCTGTACTTATCTATATTTGAAATGCATTTATAAACAAAATCAAACATTAGAAAGCAAATATGCAAACAACTCTATCAAACAAAACCTGCTACATAACCAATGCATAATCAAAATATTTTGTGCATCACATAATTATGTCATAAATCACAAGAAGTTGGACATTAATCCTGCACATATTTGTGACAGCCTTTAAGGCATCCTTTATACTGCACTAATTCTGAGAAAATGTATAACCGAATGACACTGTTGCTTTAATTTGTATTTAAACTGACCAAATCAGTGACAATGCTATAGTGACACACCCTTTACATACATCCCTGGCAGACTGCATAGCTGTAGACGTATATCACTTCTACAACTCCTCAAATCTAAACCGACATCCAATTAGACGTGAAACAAACCAGAACAATAAGCCTGATACTATGAAGATACTCAACAACACATGTACTGCCAACAGTGGTCATGTTGTACTGACACCTACATAACTACAACATGACCCATCAAGAGTCATGTCAGACCACACAAGCAGCATTGCGAGAACTATGACTATGTATACCTTTGTCATCTTCTATCCACGTCCAGTGCTTGACATAGCGAACTGGTAATCCAAACATTCCCACACTCATGGCTACTAAACTGACCCAACTGACCACTGCCAACTGACCACTGCTAACTGAGATCTGCTAATGTCCAGTGATGCCCCACTGGACCGACCTCACCAGCTGGACATATGGTGCAAATTATAATTACAGGTACGTCTTATATTAATGGGACAATTACCTCCAGGTGGAGGTGGACATGTGGCACTCAGATCAAATATGAAATATTATATTTTAAAGAGCATAAGGTCAAGTCAGTGAATATAAAATATGAAGTGTTATATGTTCTTGTGTAATAGGTCATATCCACAAGCAAAACATAACTATCAATGCAGAAAGAAAGACCTTGTGAGGAACAATTGATTACATTTATTTCCTATCTGATTTTTATGTTATTATAACTTGTCTAAGCTTTAACCAATATACAACCTCCATATTGTTTGTACCATATCATATATTTAATTGCATAAACTGGTTTGTTTATTGAATATTTCCAACTAATTTGCAAAAGAATGATGACGATATTGATAAAATATCTGTAACAATTATTACACAAATCCAACTGATATTTGTGATACTTTAGAAATTAATATGCCTGTTGTTTTGAAGGTAAACTATGACATGCAAGACAGCAGAGCATGGTCGATACGGATAAAGTAGACTCCAGGTCACATCCCATTATTTATAATGAGTAAAATATATTTACAAGGGATCTGAACACTTGCCTTTACCAATGCAAACTAAATAAAATAAGCAGATTTCTGCATTTTATTTCTGGAGCATTTAATAACACTACATCAATATGGAATATATTGTTCGCAACACCAGTACATGACCAAGACCTATAGTTGATTGGTCAAATGTTGTTCGTTTCATGAAGCTATACTCCAAAGTAAGTTAAATTCTTACAAATTAACACAACATTACAACACGGAACAATCCACTTAAAATAAAAATAAATAATATAGCAAATACAAATCCATCGAAATATGTGTTCAAAAGGATATAAAAATGTGTAGGAAAAAGTTCTGAACATTTGGAAATATCTATAGAAACTGGGTGGGGTAGTCACCTGGAATAACTACGTTTAAAGCCATTTAAGCTGAGCGACCTTCATACTTTGCAGGTAAGCCATGCTAGATCATGCGCATTATAGCAAATTTCTCTTCTTCGGTGCACCACGAAACTGCGTTAATCTGCCCTGATTTCAGTTATAGAACAAAAACAATCAACAATGCCATGTGCATTCAGATTTAGAAAGAAACATTCCAGGGTTGCCAGGCATTTCAGAGGTTATAATATGTCCATTTCCATGCTTACGTGCCAATAGGACTCACCATGAAGTAGTTGATAAAACCACCATGAGATATTGGATAGGATTCATTGAGACAGCATTGTCTCTGCCAAAAGTCACCTTTATTTAACAATATATTGCACAAGTTTGTTACTCTGGGTAGCTTCCCAAAGCCTCGGCATTGCTGTGATGATTAGTGTGAACCATACTTTATGCCAGAAATGTTTTGTAAATAAGATGACAATGAGGTTTTCTTAGTCAAAAAGTGGGCTAAATTAAAATGGATGAATTGGCAACCCCAGTTTGATTCAGTTCAGCATTTATATAGTGAGAATGCGTGGACAAGCGTACTAGATAAATGGTGTAAATAAAACCAATTTCAATATAACTTGGTGACGTGTGCATTCTGTAGGCAGGCCACACCTCCACCATCGCTTTGCAGAATAATCAACCAATCAGCATCATACCTGACTTCGACTGCAATGGCCGAGCCTGCTTGTTCCAGCGTTTTGAATGCCGCTGCATGCCAAAGCCTTCCTCGTAATTCCCTGTTTGAATCGAGCAAGTTTAGCACCCAAACACATGCGAACAGCACACAAAGTAATGCACGCAGCACACAAAGTAATGCACGCAGCACACAAAGTAATACATACAGCACACAAAGTAATGCACATGAGGACAGGCGGTCCTGAAAAGTAGTGACAGAGCCAAAGATTTGTAACAGCATTAATCATTCAAACTAAACTCTAAAAACTTGTAGAATATTTCAAATTATTCTGAAAAACTAATTCATCCACAATTTACCTGTTGAAGAATAACAGTTGTTGCTATGATTTATGCAGTACAGTAGTAGCTGGGATGCGAAACGTTTCTTCAACAGTTAATTTTATGGGTAATCCTGTGTTTAAGTCCAAGTTTTGCTTGCTGTTAGCTTCATTAAAGTACATATTACAAGTGGCCTATAGTAACCCTTGACTGAAAAAATCTGTGTTTTTATTGAGAGCAGTTTAGCATGGAAATGACAAACATAAATCTTTTGGACAGAAATATTAAAAAAAAAAGCTGGCAGATATACCACCAAAATTTTCACAATATAAGTGATATTCCAATTCTCTTTATCTATATGCTAATTTGTATGAACGGAGAATGATAATAAATTTGAATGTTTCTCATTCTATATGCTATCCTTATCACACGATCCGTAGATTTACAAATCCATAAAAACATGTTAAACATAAGAAAGATGATGTTGTGAGTATTAGTTAGTTAGTGCAACCAGTTAATAAAATACACACATTTGTTCAGATTGTAGAGAGATTCTTTGGCTTTTCGGTATTTATAAACTGTAGTGAATTGGGGAAGAAAATAATATTAGTTAAAACTAACTACTCTGACACCGCTGGGATATAACTTGCTTTTTTGAATATCAAAAGATAATCTTTAACCCTTTAACTTATAAGAACAGCTTAATATCAATATATGACACCTTGCAAATGCAAATAATCCCGCAGAAAATACACATGCATCAGCAAAGTATTAATTGCAAAGACATATTTTACACCAGTAGGAAACCAAACCAGAATGCAGTTTTTCAGAATAGCAAATTTCCATTCAAAGCTTGCTTTAAGCATACACAGAAATAAGCCAGAGAAACCAAAGACATTCACCAATGTATTCATTCATTTTAACAACACTAAGATTACTGCATGTAAAATGCCGACACAAAAATTTATCTTCGCTTGGCTTAGATATAATCATGGAGGGAAAATATTACATGTTACACAAACTATACACAACACAAAATCCACAAAATGAATCTGTGAACTGTCTGGTTTGTGATCATTTGTACATTTGTAGAGGTTGTATAAATAATAGTATTTCTGATACAGTATCTAAAGTTAGTTTGTTGATTAGCACAAAAGAAGTTACTTCAGACCCTGTGTACAGACAATGCCACGACACCAATCTTACCTTTTGTCTTGAAGAGTTCCATGAAGTGTGGCTTGCACAGAAGCTGTCCACTGATTGAAGCAAAGTTACCGAGGCTGAAAGAAGTAGTTGTACACTGAATACAAAGTTGAGAACATTGCAGCAGTGAGACATTCACAACATTGATTGTTTTATCAAAAAGTCTGCTAATAATCAGTATTTTAATAAAATAAAATTATAGGTATTTTTTCAAATGTCTGTAATTTGATCACGTCTATAAGGACTACCCAGCATGTGTTGAGATGCTGAATATTGTCAATGTGTGTCCAGCCATAGTAGAATAAGAATACTTTATTTAATCCCCACAGTGAAATTACATTTCTGCATGCATACAAATATAAACATGCAAAGATAAATACCACACTAAAAATATATTAAAATCACAGTAAAACACAGATATAAACATTATAAAACATTATTGAAACATAAAATCCCACAAAAATATACCATAATATACCCTCATCCATTCATTACCACAGGGGGGGGGGTAATTGTTATTTCTAGTTCTACTTATCCACATGTTAAACTCATTGTTTGTCAAAGGCACAAGCAAACCACCATATTGTGTTGTTCTAACCCTTGGCACTCTAAAACGTCTGCTGCGTTGAATGATTTTTTGTCAAAGTTCATCTTCAGTGGCTGTGTGTCACCGTAGAATACTGCTATCATCAACCTACACTTAGGACACGTTCCGTACCTAAGCACACGCTTGCAGTGGTTACATTTGAAGCAGGTCTTGTGGTAGATGACCTCATCGGCAATCACCTTCTCCATCGCATACACCCGCTTCTGACACACGCGACACAGGTTCTCTCCTGACACCTGCTGTAACAACAACATCATCACCACGTCATCACGACTGTTGTAACAACAACATCATCACCACGTCATCACGACTGCTGTAACAACAACATCATCACCACATCATCACGACTGTTGTAACAACAACATCATCACCACATCATCACGACTGCTGTAACAACAACATCACCACGTCATCACGACTGCTGTAACAACAACATTGCAACATCATCATCACCACATCATCACGACTGCTATAACAACAACATCATCACCACATCATCACAACTGCTGTAACAACAACATCATCACCACGTCATCACGACTGCTGTACACAACATCACATCATCACCTGTGTAACACAACATCATCACATATGACTGCTGTAACAACAACATCATCACCACATCATCACGACTGCTGTAACAACAACATCATCACCACATCATCACGACTGCTGTAACAACAACATCATCACCACATCATCACGACTGTTGTAACAACAACATCATCACCACATCATCACGACTGCTGTAACAACAATCATCACCACATCATCACGACTGCTGTAACAACAACATTGCAACATCATCATCACCACATCATCACGACTGCTGTAACAACAACATCATCACCACATCATCACGACTGCTGTAACAACATATCACATCATCACACTGCAACATCATCACCACATCATCACGACTGCTTTAACAACATCATCATCACCACATCATCACGACTGCTGTAACAACAACATCATCACCACATCATCACGACTGCTGTAACAATAACATCATCACCACATCATCATGACTGCTGTAACAACAACATCATACAATCATCACAACTGTACAATCATCATCACACATCATCACGACTGCTGTAACAACAACATCATCACCACATCATCAGACTGCTGTAACAACATCATCACCACATCATCACACTGCTGTAACAAAATCATCACCACATATCACGATGTGTAACAACATCATCATCACCACATCATCACGACTGCTGTAACAACATCATCACCACATCATCACGACTGCTGTAACAACAATCATCACCATCATCACGACTGCGTAACAACATCATCACCACATCATCACATGTAACAACAACATCATACCACATCATCACTCAACAAAACATCACCACTCATCAGACTGCTGTAACAACAACATAGCAACATCATCATCACCACATCATCACGACTGCTGTAACAACAACATCATCACCACATCATCATGACTGCTGTAACAACAACATCATCACCACATCATCATGACTGCTGTAACAACAACATCATCACCACATCATCACAACTGTTGTAACAACATCATCATCACCACATCATCACGACTGCTGTAACAACATCATCATCACCACATCATCACGACTGCTGTAACAACATCATCACCACATCATCACGACTGCTGTAACAACATCATCATCACCACATCATCACGACTGCTGTAACAACAACATCATCACCACATCATCACGACTGCTGTAACAACATCATCACACATACACTGCTGTAACAACATCATCACCACATCATCACGACTGCTGTAACAACACATCACCACATCATCAGACTGCTAACAATCATCACCACATCATCAGACTGCTGTAACAACAACATCATCACCACATCACACAAACAACATCATCACATCATCACGACTGCTGTAACAACATCATCACCACATCATCACGACTGCAGTAACAACAACATCATCACCACATCATCACGACTGCTGTAACAACATCATCATCATCACACTACACATCAATCACCACTGCTGTAACAACAACATCATCACCACATCATCACGACTGCTGTAACAACAACATTCATCACCACATCATCACAACTGCTGTAACAACAACATCATCACCACATCATCAACTGTGTAACAACATTCACAACTCACAGACTGCTGTAACAACAACATGCAACATCATCATCACCACATCATCACGACTGCTGTAACAACAACATCATCACCACATCATCAGACTGCTGTAACAATCATCACCACATCATCACCACTGCAAAAACATCATCACCACATCATCAGACTGCTGTAACAACAACATCATCACCACATCATCATGACTGCTGTAACAATAACATCATCACCACATCATCATGACTGCTGTAACAACAACATCATCACCACATCATCACGACTGCTGTAACAACAACATCATCACACGACTGCTGTAACAACAACATCATCACCACATCATCACGACTGCTGTAACAACATCATCATCACCACATCATCACGACTGCTGTAACAACAACATCATCACCACATCATCACGACTGCTGTAACAACAACATCATCACCACATCATCACGACTGCTGTAACAACAACATCACACCACGACTGCTGTAACAACAACATCATAACATCGTCACGACTGTTGTAACTAACGGCAACATCATCACCACATCATCACGACTGCTGTAACAACATCATCACCACATCATCACGACTGCTGTAACAACATAATCATCACCACATCATCATGACTGCTGTAGCAACAACATCATCACATCATTATCACTGCTGTAACAACATCATCATCTTATCATCACGACTGATGTAACAACATCATCATATCATCATAACTACATCATCATGACTGTAATTTCATGAATAAAATGCTCCAGTGTAACAATACAACAAATGTTACAACAACATTTTGGTGTCATTATTTACACCACTAAGTCATCATAACAGACAAAAGCCCCATACTCAGCTATAAGAATCAAAAATTATCATACTTAATTGAAACTCATCCTCAATTATATTATATCAGATGGCCGTAGACTATCGACACAAGTTCATTCATACACATGGCAACTGCAGTAGAAGTGAGCTGAATCAATGTGATGGAGACATGGCAGGGAAAGGGTTAACGTGATGAGCGCGTGTACTGGAGTGAGAACACATCAGCCTCACTGAAGACTTGGCACAGGTGAACACTGACAGAACAACTAACTTATTGGCATCCAACATGGCTCTGGTCTGTCCAACAGCTTCCTTCAGTAATATGGACTAGGATCTTAGCTCGAGGTGTACACGTGGTCAATATATTTACTTCCAACAAACGTCAGTGAGAAAACAGAATAGCAACATAATTAGATGAGATGTGATTCAACTGCATAAAATCATATGATGAAATGTTTTATAATCTAGTGACACTGTATTTTTTGTAAACCTATTTAATGAGTTTGTGATGGAATTAAAGATTTTTTTTTGGATTTGGTACATTTACAAGATAAACTGCACTTTTGTCAAAATATATTTGATATTTTTACATTTATTTACATTTAAAAAATAAACTGGCGTGTCTGTTGATATTTTTATATCACAAACATGTTTTTATATACAACACACATGTAGGGTCTTAAAGCTTCATTGTATTTCTAATAAGTTTGTGTTAACAATTCAGAAGCTACAAACAGTTTACATGTACTTTGAACATTATTAGTATATTAATACGCTAACTTTGGGGCAGTGTATCAGCATCACCTCCCAGGTGCCGAAATCCACGCACCTCTTTCTATGTTTATGCCCTTGCTTGGATTGTTTGCTTCTGGTTTATGAATCAGCAATCATGAATGTATTATAATTACACAACAATGTTTACATACAATTATTTACTTCCATTTTATGTGATACATTTTACATATTTTTCCTTTCTCCTAAAAATGGTGATCAGTTATCCAGGTGGCGCCTCTATCAACAAGTGTTTTTTGCACTGTGGGTAAATACAGATGCAGGTGAATCTACAGGTAGTGCGGGGTACTTACTGAGACGTTGCTCTCCCACATCTGCGGGGTTGGTCGAGTGTCCTCGTGGTATCTGGAGCCTCGGCCTGGACAACACAATGACCAGTCATCAACACACAGCAACACACATGGCTGTGGACTGGACGGTCAAACTACACAGACACACAAGGGGGCTGAGCCCAATGAAAACAGGAAGTAGATAGGCACATCAACTTTATTCATCTACATGTGAAAGATTTCTGGGATTTGCTGATTTCTGCTACATAAATTAGCCAAAGTTTATCCTTAAGTTGATAAGTTCAACAATATATTTTGTCTATTGTTCAATCAACATATAGCTTATTAAAAAAGTAAATACACAATAGACTAACAACAGGTATATCAGAAGCGTCTTTGTTTCCTAAAGCATGTGATGATTTGACAGACGTGTTGGTATCAGTGCCGTTAATCCACTAAATATTTTCATCTGGCTCAGTTATAATTACCACAAACATTTCTGTGCTAACCATTTGTATATATACCAAGTAGAAATCAGATAAACAAGAATGTCCCTATGTACGAAGTTTGTGACCTCAAGTGAAAAAATTGCTGCTGAGCAAATGGGAAAGAACATTATAGGACACTTTATTTAAATACATTTGTCCATGTCGTATGTTGACATCAGGCTGAGAGTTGATGGACATGATCACATCGAGTCCCTCTTATTTAATGGTTCCTTTGACACTTGTAACAGTGAAACTGTGTAACTAATACAACTGGAGTGTGTTGGTCTTTCGACATTTAACGGTCATTAAATTAACAGTTAGTGTTGTACTTTTACACGAACATTACAGAAAGTTTGTCACTGAAAGTACACTTTTTTGGCAATCTCTACCTATGACTTTAACGATCTGTTCAAGCGTTGGGACCTAGATATGTGCCAAGCTGGTGCTGCCACCTAGAGAAGCAGGGATTTAAAGATTCTACACTGCACGCTGCGCAAACAGCCAAGGGATTAGGGAGCCGCTTCTCTAATTTTTAAGTTATCTTCATGCCTGTAATATCAGGTATATATTTATGCATGCCTAGACAGGTTAGCATACGTACCCTTACTATTAATCATCTGGGCACCCTTGGTTTTCTTCTCAATTTCAAGTGGTTTAGTGTTAAGTGTTAGTTTGGCATATGACTAACATACAGCCTCACTTGGCCATGCAGGGAATGGACAGCAGATTATTCACTAACATTCCACAAACAGTTATCTATCATACAGCAACTGTACATTTTGATGGTGTGGATGCAATATCTTCCATCCAACTGTCACTTTAACTAGATCCAAAACATGCAGTTTAACTGTTAACTATCTCAAACTGACAGGCTCAAGTGCCACACAATGGCCAACTTCTAAAATCTAAATGATGCAATGCAAGCCACCATGAATATTCATGAATATGTGAATATTCACTGTCAAAAGTCTCAAGAAGGTTATATCACATTCAGTATGATTCTATAACTATGAAACGGCACACAAACAGAGAACAATTGTCAAATAGATTTGACCATAGTGTAAAATATTAGTTTATACAAACTCTATAGTTTTAATTTAAGTACATGTTATCTTAAATATTAGGGACAGAACACAAGTTCGGGCTTCGTGTGTGGCAGAGTGAAAAACCTTCAGAATGAATGAATGAATTCATAATCAATATTGATCTATTAGGTATGTTTACAACTTAATTATAATATAATTATCAATTTATATTATGCATCACCACATTAGATAAAACCTGAAGTGAAATTAAGCTATTAAACTAAATATAAATAAACACAAAACTGATTAAACAATTAAAACAATTTGGTACTGTGCACTGTTGTGCATTTTTATTTGATGTTCTTCGAACAAATATATATTTTTATATGCAGCAATTAAATTTAACAGATAGTTGTTCAGATTATTATTAACAATAACAAACTCTACTATTTGTTTATATCAGTTGCTCTTACTGCAGACACTAACATAGCTGAGAAAAGTGACCACTGTCTTGATGATTGAGCAAACAATTATGTAACAGGGTTGTTAACCACAATGCATCATTCACAGTCACAGAAACAACAAAATAACAGCTTCAAAGATGGCACAAAAGTATCTCACACAATGGTATTGCATTCAAATGTGACAGGAAGGGAAGCAACATGCAGGAACAGAGTGAGACAGGGCGGGTCGTTTCCATGGAGAATAAGTGCTTTTCTCCAGAAGCCAGTGTTTGTCCTTGGGTAATGGTAGGCCTGTAGGCACACCCCAAGGGTTACACATTTTACAAAACCCCCCACCCAGACGACACGTTGAAAAATCCCACATTCCTGGTAATTTAAATACTATACATTTTATATACATTGCTGTAACTTGTTTTATTTACATTTACATTTGCATACACAAGGGCAGGGAAACATATTTAAATTCCCAGGTAATGCTCCTACCCTCGGACAAACACTGGTAAAAGCAGCAACATTATTCATTATTGATAACACAACACGCCATGCAACATACATGCATTCACACAACAATCATAGTGTACAGGACTGATTTTGGTAGTCCTTCATAATTAAATAAAAATGTTCATCCAATCAACATGCAGATGTCAGTTGATCTTTCGGTCGGTCGGTCGGTCGGTCGGTCGGTCGGTCGGTCGGTCGGTCGGTCGGTCGGTCGGTCGGTCGGTCGGTCGGTCGGTCGGTCGGTCGGTCGGTCGGTCGGTCGGTCGGTCGGTCGGTCGGTCGGTCGGTCGGTCGGTCGGTCGGTCGGTCGGTCGGTCGGTCGGTCGGTCGGTCGGTCGGTCGGTCGGTCGGTCGGTCGGTCGGTCGGTCGGTCGGTCGGTCGGTCGGTCGGTCGGTCGGTCGGTCGGTCGGTCAATCATGACCAACACTGAAATCCATCCATGATAACCATTCTCTTCCACCACATACATAACACATTCAGACGACAGAAACTATCCAACATACAGGAAACCACTGGTGTACATTTGAAGGGGGTCTTCTCACAAACATTAAACAGTTTCTTCATTTCAAACTGTTTTTAATATTTATGGGTGTAATCTATTTCTTTAATACGAATTTCAGGTAGTTTGGCCATTAGTTGATATTGCAACTGCAGTCATTGTTGAAGTAGAAATGTGCATTCTTTCCTGAGGGGTAAACATGGGTTTCAATGGAGCAATTTTTTTTAATGTTCCAAGAAATCAGGTATTTCAAGTAACAAAGTCAAGGTATCCTAATGACATCCTGTTACTTCACGGCTAACTAGTTTCTAGAACCCACAATTGCCTCTCAGAATTAAAGACAATTTACTGATTGAGATATTAAGTTGGTTTCAAGCAATATCTTGGAATATATTTAGAATAGCCTAGCTTTTGCATGTACAGATGCAAACATATTCCAAGATGGCAGACTCCAACTTATTTTTCTTCATTTAGCCATTTGGCAGTTATAATTTTTTCTTTGCAAACTTATTTTCCCCTTCAAAGTTGGCAAAAGGTCTTCCATTTGGAAATACCAGGCACATCTTTGTACTGCTGGCTTAGTAAAGACCATAATAATGCACATTTCATAATTCCTTATATTTTTAATTTACATTTAATAACATTTTATGGTGATTTCAAGTTGATACATTACTAGATTTAAGTTAATTATTTTAAATAGTCTTGATAAACTTCAAAAAATCCTAATATCACCAACAAGTTTTATTTATAAATCCCGTGGTTATGGATTGGGTAGTAAGTGTTGATCTGTTGAAGGATAATGATGTGATTACACATTATTTGGTTAATGTCAACAAACACAGACGTCAGCTAGCACATTTATTTAGCACACAAACAGCATAGAAAACATGAACAACAGCAGGTAGAAACAATTCACATCTGACAGCATGTTCCCTAGAATTGCAAATGGCTGCCAATCTCAGCATAAGGCACAGTTAGGTTCAACAATCCAGACATGAAATAAATTAAAATGATATAAGTTTAAGTACAAATATAAATATATGATTAAGACATGAAGCCAAGGTGGAAAATGAGACTAATATGTACCACTAACTAAGCCAGACAAACATCTTAAAATATATCACTGTTATGCCAGACTAATTCCGTACATATTATAGATGCTTATTGGAACATTATTTCAGATTATTTTACTGGGATGACACAAACTGCCCAGAAGGATGGGTGCAATGCTGAACCAGATTTCTGAACACTATTTTGTGGCATGGTTACCACATAACTGGCCATTTGAACGCACTGATTTCCGAAATTCGGAATAACGCTGAACACGACCATCTAGAGTTGTTTGTCAAGAATGGTACCATACAGTTACTTGACTTGTCATCATGCATTACAAACATCATCATTTGCATCAAAACCTCAAAGGCATCTCATGTGCTATGCTGACACAGTTCAAGATTAAACCAGCATTTCTGACGAAATATCGCACCAAAAACTGTAAAAAAAAAACCAGAAATTGCGCTAGTTTGGGAGATAGCGCCAAATAGACCACATCGATGGAATGAAGATGATAGAATTTGTGCATACCACTGGAGGCATCCGCAGCCTTACGGGGAATGCCACACAGCAGGCACCGAAATGCAAAAGGCACATTAAATACCGCCGTAAACAT
The DNA here is from genome assembly GCA_025642075.2 of Ridgeia piscesae. Classification (NCBI taxonomy): domain Eukaryota; kingdom Metazoa; phylum Annelida; class Polychaeta; order Sabellida; family Siboglinidae; genus Ridgeia; species Ridgeia piscesae. Next base: position 312,714 of record JAODUO010000193.1, read on the forward strand.
GCTAATACGATAACACAAATTATACACAAATTGAAATAAATAATAACACATACAGCAGAGCAGGGCAAGTCTTTATAAGACAATGTCACAGCTGCAATACATAAAATGCACAATTTCAGTAATAATAATCCGACAGTCACAACACAAACTGCCAACTCCCTTCCCTACCTACGTCATCAGGGCTTTCCACATTCCACAAATCAGTGAACTGTCATCCAGTACAATTACAAGAACAGTTAACAGACTGGTACAAACACTTAAAATGACAGCACGTCACGTCACACTGATGTACGTAACTCTTTTTCTACATATTACAATAAGCGGGTAATCTCCATCATGCTTAGCGCTGTAGTACACTGGATACTGCGCAGTAGTTTTGGCAGCAAAGCAACATAGATGTCATGAGTTAAACTATAATGCCTCAGTTGGGCTGATGTGCACGTGAACTCATGCAATATGTCTATGGCCTCTGCCCACACATTGCATTCCTCTTAAGCCGTCTGCTACACGATCCATCAGCACAGAACCAGCAACTAACACTTCACATTTTTCTCTCAGACTGATTCACCTTCACTGATTCCATTACGAGGTTCCTCAATCTTTCCACTGCCAAAAATCGTTCGCGGTGCAAACTTTATAAGCTCGATGAATAACATAACAACCATCATTACTGCGACTAGGTCTAAATATTGGCACTGCTGTCACTCATTAAATATAGATTAACTTGTAAATAATTATCAGAAGGCGCTTTCCCACCAAGTGAGGCAAAATAAATACCAGATAAAAACAATGCAGAGGCCAAAAGATAAACAGCAAGTGACGCGTATACATGTAAAAAATAAGCTCACACTCATCTGCAAGCACCGTTTGAGTAAATATGATCATAAAATGCAATTTACTTCCAACAAGAGTTTGCGTATCGCAACACGGTTGGTCTGCCGTTCTGTTTACAATCTGGCCGACTCTCGCAGAGACGACAGGATTTTCTGAGAAAACAGCAACGTGCATTTATGCAACATTGTGACAGTTACATAAGCAGCCGAAATGCCAAAAGCGCATGCTTTCAATAAAATTGTCTCTACTCTGCTAGCAAGGGTATGATGTAAAAAGCCAGGACTTGTCGCTACTTGTAACTCAACAGATTCTGGTGTCGCGTTCACATTTCCCAGGAACTGAGAAAAGAACTTTCTTTCTTTTTCTCAGGAACTGGGAAAAGGACTTTCTTTCCCAAACCCTGTCACACTTCCTTTCCCAATCCTGTGATGTTATTAAAGGTATGTCAACGCAGTCATTGAAATATAAACATTATCTCAATGAAGCATCTCATAATCACATGACTAATATGTCCTAGCTACAGCATGTCACAATTACACAGCGCAAACATGTGTCCCTCATAAACCACTCAGAATCTTCAGCATCATCTTCACGACTGCCTCAGCATCACCTTCCGGACACTCTCTGTAGGGGGCGCTATCGATGGTGGTGGGGACGGAAAATCAACGTCATCGTTCAAGTCGGCAGGTGGCGTAAATGTGAGCTTCTGGTAAGACTGATAGTCGGATTGACGTAATCGGGGCGGGGTCACTTCTCTCGGAGGCGTGAATCGGACAAGCTGAAAAATGGACAAACATAAAATGTAACTGCAGAAACATTCGGCTGTTTCTCAGGGAGAATTTTATCTTATTCATAATGCAATATTTATCAGTAATAAACTAATGTTATATATACAAACATATCTTGTAATATCTATGCTGTTATTCGACATATAGAAGTTAGAATGGATTAGCAAAGCTCAGTACACAAAAGTGAACACGTAAATGTCTGCAGTTGAAGTACAAGGTTGGAGACAAAAAGTTTCTAATGTCTTTTGTATATGCAAACCTGACAATTCACGAGCGATCCACTGAAGATTTTGAGCAAACTGTCTCATCGGCTCAAATAAGAGCACATGAGTGTTCAAGATGGCCACCCCACGTACAGTAGCACAGTACAGAAACCATCCAAGTGTGCCTAAAGATGACATGGATGGAGAATAAACTCAACCGACTCAGTCAAAGGTTTGTTGCTATCTTAGTTCGGCCTGGGGAGGGTTCATTTCTTACCAGCCTGACCTGTGGTAGTGAGGTGATGTTTGGTCTAAACCCAGTGAAGTAGATGTCAGTTTGACCCAGAAATACTGCATGCCAACTGTCATCATGATCATCAAATGAATGCCATAAGGATGAGTCTATGTTTTAGGATGAAACTATATTCAATTTTGCTAAAACATTATCTAGTTATTAGAACCTATTTTGATATAAACACGTGTTTTAAACAAAATAACGGGTGACAATTTACGTGATGATTTTGTTATCTATCATAAGTGTCGCAATAACATCCCCACCCCCAATTCTGCCAGATTCCACCTGATTCGAGGACTGACGTATCCACCTATGTAACATATCCATAACATATCCTGGGCCGCCCCTCGTGAGCCCCAAAGGAAATTCCATCCACCAGTTCTAGGAACGTAAACATCAACAGTCATACATAACCTAGAGGATATTGAAGCGTTTCCAAGGAGACACCCAGACTACAGGCAGTCATATGGAGTGCATCATCGCCACTGGGCTGGGGTCCTGGGGGGGGGCATGGAAGAGCTGGTGTCCAGGGCTACTCCCAACCCTCAGGGCTTGGGTTTCAAATCAGAGCAATAAAATAAGCATGGGTAATTACTGGCATATTCTGTTCGTGCCACTAGGCACAAACATGTTTGATGGCCCGTATATGATGAGTTGAGTCGCTGGTGGGTGAGGTGGGGGGAGGGGTGGAGGAAATGTCATTTCTGTGGGCAGCTCTAAATGTATACTCTTATGTGTGGAAGAAAATGGGTTTCAGGGAAGGGAGGGAAAATGTGGGTTATGTCAAAATGATCGGAAGAGATTCATGGCAATTTTCCCAACTGAAAAAGCCTGTAATATTTTGTGTTGCAATAATATTGGTATATAAATAAAAAGCATAAACACTGACAAAAAGATTGATGTGTTGGCAAAGCACGCGGGTAATTTTATCCACTTAAATAATAATAAAATTTTGAAACTAACGTTTAATGAAAATAAAATGCAATAAAAATGTTGATGGTTTTCTCTTCTGGTGGCCTGTTTTTTAGAACCATTTCAAGAGTTACTAGAAGAATAAATGTGTCAGGTAATTTATATACACAGTGCTTATTTGCTAACATTTAGCATGTATATTTTATGTTCACTAAAGCCAGGAAGATAAGTTGTCAAAGCCCAAATTTTGCCTCATTTTGGAATGTGTTTTTATGATTGTTTACAAAAGGAACTTTATTTGTTTTCTACCATTGCAGTCTGGGCAATATTAAGGAAATGTTAAACGACAAGTCAAAAGTGGCTGAACTATTAATGAGATATGTTATACCAGGTCAAAACACATAGTATTATTACAGGTTCAGGTTTTGAGACTTGACACTTCTGGTCGTTAATTGGTTTCAGAAACTGCCAGGAATTGCCCAGAAATGTCCCCCAGGAAGAGCCGGGTTTCTGACTGCCCTTTTAACTGGAAGATATCCCCAGCCCGCTAACATCACAAAGGGGTTCGACTGGACTTCATCAGAGCCACAGGAAGGCGAGTAAAAACAACAAAGCCACATTCTTGGAGAGTGTACAAACAGGGACCCAGGGCCGGCGAGTGGGGAAACGCAGCTGGGGACTTAATTTGCCATTTGGGATCGTGAAGGTGTATGCAGGGTGGCGAGGGAATGCTGACATGGAATGTGGGAGAGAGGTGAAGAAACCCACAGCTGGCCCCCGAGTTCTCCCTCCCTTGTGTGCTCCCTGCTTCCCTCTGTCTTTTGTTCCCTGGTAATCCGTGGCGGGCTTACAGCTGGAGTGGCAGGGATTAGAAGCCTCATTCACTAAGGGTTTGTGTTACTCGGTAATTGTTTCTGTTTAATGTCTGTATTTTTATCATGGAATTATAGGTGCTTGTAAACATTACTTTGGTTTTTGGTTCCCAGAAATAAATATCTAAATTAACAAGTGCCAAGGTTTTCTTTACTTCTAAGAGTCTTGTAGATTCATGGTAACTAAGAGCCTATTTAAACAAGATGTTCTTATGATACGATTTGCCATTGATGGTGAGGTTCACGATGGTGTTATATGGTGAGGTCCACGATGGTGATATATGGTGAGGTTCATGATGGTGATATATGGTGAGGTTCATGATGGTGATATATGGTGAGGTTCATGATGGTGATATATGGTGAGGTTCATGATGGTGATATATGGTGAGGTTCATGATGGTGATATATGGTGAGGCTTCATATGATGGTGATATTTATACTATTAAGGTTCGTATTGGTGGTATTTATGGTAATGAAGGTCATGATGGTGAGGTTCATGATTGTGAGGTTCAAAATAGTGAGGCTCATGATGGTGATGTTTATAATGGTAAGGGTCATGATGGTGATGTTTATAATGGTAAGGGTCATGATGGTGATGTTTATAATGGTAAGGGTCATGATGGTGATTTACGATAGCTATAGTTCACAGTGGTTAAGTTCAAATTGCCACCAACATGAGCCTCACCTGATGGTGATGATATTTATGATGGTGAGGTTGTTGATGGTGATGTTTCTGGCGGCGGTGAGGGTTAATAATCACGTGGTGCTGTTAACCATTAATGACATCAAGACTACTAGAGACAGTGAGAGAGCACTGAAAGTGTTGATCTAATGCACACATGTTACACCACTAAGACTTACCCAGAATGCACTACTGGTTCGTTACTAGTGGATCGTGAGGAGGTGGATACAGACAGTGTACAAACACTTGTACACGATGGTGTACAAGCAAACACTTGTACACGATGGTGTACAAGCCCTTGTACGCACAGGTCAGGCTGGTAATACATGGGAGGTGGGGGAGTTTCCTAGGGGCTGGGATTGCGACTGTTGCAACTGTACGTGGCGTGACACAGGTTTCAAGAGCGTTCAGTAGTTTCGTCGGCAGCGACCGTGATCGCTCCAACCCCAACGCTTTATTTACTACAAGCATCCTACACAACAACAAACACATTTCTGTGGAAATGTTACGTCCATGTGGTTCAATGTTAAGCAAAGCACAGCTTTGACAGAACTGTTCGTCAACGATTGTTCAACGTACACAAGTTCGCGTTCACAAAGATTTCTCCAACCTCGCAGTCCTTCTACATACACTTACGTACACCAGGTGGCGCACTTCACAGCATAGCCATCCACGTCAGAAAGTAGATCCGTAACAGCAGCGCAAGGATACAACACAAACTCAGTGAAAAGGTTTCTGTTTGTCACCGCTCAATCCCATCACTATCGCGCACAATGAAGATTGCTAATAAAATGCAGCATGCTAAATGACAAGTCGCGTTTGTGAAAACGCTTGTCTTTAGCATGAAAGCAAATGTGTCTAAATATTAAATCCACAGCGGCGAAGTTTCACGGCTTTTCTACTGGCCGCGACAGTCACAAATTTGTTTCCAACGAACGAAGCAGCGATCGGAACGAGAAAGTCAGGTCAAGAAATTGTATGCGAATGCCGTTGCTATGGCAACCGCGGTGAGTGCCGTCGCCAGGATATAGTTCTGGTGGCGGTGTGTCGCGACGGGCGGGCCGGGTTCACGCTGAGACGTGTGAGCGGGAGAAAGAAAGAGAGACGTCATTAATCACATGACAGGAGGGAGGGGACATTGTCATGGTCACGGAGCGGGTGTCATCATTACACAAAGTCACTGTCTCATCCAATCGATGACAGTCATATCACAGCAATGCTATTAGTTTGGGTCACATCCGGTTCGGGTCAGGTCAAATCGGGAGGGCAAAGGTCATCTAAGGAAGCAAGCAACTACAAGCGCTAACATAAGTTCTTAGTGTACTCCTGCCTGATTCACTCAACTGGAATAACTTTTATGCAGAACATTCGCGGCATCAACGTTGCATACACTTAGACCCTGTGACTACAGCTTAACACCAGTTCTCTTTGAATCGATACGGTTTCCTTCTCGTAGCTTTCACAGGTTCTGGCTCGGGTGTTTCAGGTGCCTTAGGCTTAGGCTTCACAGGAGGGGGCTTCTTTTTCCCACCATCCCATTTAGAAACGGGCCTACCCCTTAACGAAGGCCCCTCATCCATTTTCGTTCTTCCCTCACCCCACTTCGGGTTTGTTTCTGACTGCTGCTCTATGTCACCCCCTTCCCACTTTGCTTTCACATCTCGACCTCTCACCTTACTCTCACCCCATTTTGGTTTTCCATTGGCTGTCTGTGGCTGCACCTCAACAGGTGGGGTAACCTCTGCAGGCATTGCTTTAACCCCACCCCATCTAGGCCTCCCTCTTGGCTTAACCTCTGCTGGACTAGGCTCTGGCGTAACCTCTGGCTTAACCTCTGCAGGTTGTGTTTTACCCATACCCCACCTTGGCCGCCCTCTTGGCTTAACCTCTGCTGGACTAGGCTCTGGCTTAACCTCTGGCGTAACCTCTGCAGGTTGTGTTTTACCCACACCCCACCTTTGTCGCCCTTTTGGCTTAACCTCTACTGCACTAGGCTCTGGCTTAACTTCAGGGGGTTGTGTTTTACCCATCCCCCACCTACGTCTGCCCTGTGGAACCGGCGCAGGCTCCGGCTCACTAGGTGGAGCCTGCTCTTGTTTACTCCCTCTATACTTTACTCCACGTCGCGGCACGCCAGTTTGTTTTACCGGCTCGGGCTCCTCGACTTCTGCGTCTCTCGCAGTTAGCACCGCAATCTTACGACCAGGGCGGTTTCTAATTACCTCGGGTGTTTTCGTGCGCTGGTCATCATGGTGATGCTCGATGCTGCTCCACAATTTCTTCACCTCCTTAGTGTGCAGCTCCATTCCCGCCTCGCTGTTGTCATCGCCCTCACGAATCAGCTCCGGGCGCTCCTCGGGCTCGTTCTCGTAGACGCCCGAATCGGGCGCCGCATCCATCTCAAGAATCCACGCCGGCTTGCCGCTCATCGACGTGCTTGTCTTTGTGGTCGCGGCGTCCGCCTCGAAGTACTTCCACTTGTTCATGAGGCTGCGAGTGTGACCGGAGTCGACCGAGACAATGTCACTCTGCATGTCGGCGCGCACGATGTTGTCGTCGAGCTGGATGGGTTCGTTCTCGACCACGCACGGTCCGTCCGCCCGGTCAATGACGATCTGACGTCGCTGGCGGGGGGCGTCCTGTGGGTTGCTGAAGCGGTTGGTCATGTTGCGGATGCGGCCACGCTCACCCGGAACCACCTCCTCCACGTAGGTGCTAGAGCGGACAATGTTTTCGTCGAGCATGCTCGGTTCGTTCTCGACAACCGACGGCCCGTTTTCAGCCAGATCCATCACAAACGGCTGCTTGGAGCCGCCGCTGCCTTGCGCCTGTTGCAGGAACTGGTTTCGCACCTGATTCACGCGAACGTCGATGTCGTCCATTTTTTTCTCAACGTTGACATCATCCGTGCGTGTTGCCCAGTATCCCGTTAGGTTGCGGATCTTTCCGACCTCAAACTGGACATCGTCGTTGACATCTTCGCTGTGGACAACGTCGTCACGAATCATCGGCTGGTTCTCCGCGACTATTGGCTCAGTGACATCACCCTCGATCAGCCGGATCTCTTTCTTCTGTGGCGCCTCCTGGCGAGTGCCCCACTTAGTAAGAACGCCCTTTGCATAGCCTCGCTTCGGCAGCTCCACCTCGTAGTTGTCCGGCATACCAGACTTGATGACGTCGTCACGGATAATCGGCTCATTTTCTCGCACACAGCCCTCATCCTCGGCGATATTGATGGGCACCTGCGCCTTGGGCTGGTACTGCCCCTTGTACTTCCAGTCGTTCACAATGTTCTTTGTCTTCCCCCTCTCGAAAGTCTCTCCGGACATGTTGACGTCGCTCGCACGCACAACGCCCTCTAGTTGCTGTGGATCGTTCTCGTAGACCCCGGAACCGGGCGCCTGGTCGATGTCAATGTGTGTGGTCTTCTTTATTTCGTGCAGATCAGGGATCTGACCGGACTCGAACATAGCACGGACATTGTGGGCAATGGGCGGGGGTGCGACCTTGTGGATCTCTTCACGGTTCACTGGCGGTGTTGATGGGACACCCTTCGAATTGACGTTCTGGTTGTGATCCTGCGAAATTTGCGTCAAGGGTGGCAGAGGTTTGTTCTCTTGGGCATGGACCGCCCAACTCTTTTTAGGCTGAGACTTGGGCTTTGGCTGCTCGACAGGATAAGACACCTGCAAATGTAAAGTATTAACGATGAAACAGAATCTACTGAAGACTTGATTTAAAATACAGATTCAGACATATATAGGTAGAATTAATGATTTTCATAAATGTCTACATGCATAGTCAAGCACTGCCTTAAAGATCAACACAATATATATAATTGGATGCTTCACTGCTACCTAATTACCCCTAAACTCGCTAAGCAAATTGTCATCTTAGTATTGTCTTTAACATAATGTGTGTACTAAAGTAGATGTTTAATGCACATGAGTAATAACTTAAGCATTAATACATATAATGTATCATAATGTATCATAGTATTAATAGTGTCTTGGGCTGCTGGTGGTGGCAATGTTGACATGATCTACAGCTGAGCTATAAATACTACACTATGCCTAAGACCAGTACACATGTGCCATCTTGGCTCCATTTTATGTCTGCCTGCAAAGTGCAGTTGCAAAGTGAGACCTAGACGAAATTCTGACTATGCAACTAAGGTGTGTCTAGTCCCACTGCAGCTGAAGAAATGAGTGACTCAATCACCATGCATGCCCGTAAATTTCAACCGTCTTCTCACGGCAACGTTCTAAGGAATGTGCACGATTCACGTGTGACTCAGAAAGTGCTAAACATCTCTCTTGCGCAGTTCTCCATCCTCCAAGTGAAACCCCAAACAACTAGGACAAAGTACCGATGTACTAACACTGTCTGACAACTATTACAACAACTATTACAACAACGTTCTTATCTAGGTCTATCGGTCTGACACAGGTTATCTAACGAGTGAAGTTATCTAGACACAAGCGTAACACCAACCTGTTCCTGCTCGGCAGCTGTGTGTCCCCTCTGTCTATCGGCTGGCTTCGAGCTCCTAGAAATGCCAGAAATGGAGAGTGAGGGCTATATACACCAGGAGGCGCCGGCAGCCACCGCGGCAGCCCCGCCAGCCGGCCGGCCACCTATCAGGTTACTCCCCTCCCTGGCACATCCCCCTGCTCCCAGCTTCTCCCAGTCACTTTCCACAGCTTTCCCGTTTCACAGGCCGGGCCGCCACAGCTGCTCAAGTCTGCCACCTGAGGGGTCGTGCCAAAACCCAGTTCTAGGAATGAGGGGGGAATGTTTCAAAAGTGGCATGTGCCAAATAATCAGACCCCCGCATCTTAGGGGTCGTGCATGAAGTTGGTTCCAGGGCCAACTAGAGGGTTTCTCAAAATTTATAAATGTGTTTTCCTTGATGAACTACAATAGGGGGATATTTCTATGGGTAGCTGTCATGAAGTAGTTTACTCTTAATCACAAATGTTGTCTGTTGGTAAATTTTCAATCAAAATAACAATTGTCCCAAAATAAAAATTGCCGCCTGACAATGTCTGGCTGGCTATTCTTCCAGACAAAAACATTTCAAATATCCAGACACGCTGTTTTGTAAAAGCTTCGATTGGTGCCAGGAAATGAGCAGAGGAATTTGACTGGGAAATACCTGGGAGAAACCTGGGATACACCTGGGAAGTCTATGTGTTACACTTTCCAACCATTAAAACATTTGACTGTCTTAGAAATGCAAATCTACTTAGGGTTTTCACAAATGCATTGTATACATCTTAGTTAACCAGAATAGGACAGTGAACGTTTCAATAGAATTGTTGTGCAATCTAAATCTACATTTTTTTGTAATTTCGAGCACCTTCCTAGGCTAGCACCAGTAAGAAAGGACCCATACTTCTGTGCCTGCTGTTGCTGCTGTTGCTGTTGCTGCTGCTGTTGCTGTGCCATCCATACATTGCCTAATTTGGCCTTTCTCGAATTGGATTTCTTCACAACAAATCCAGTGTTCTTCTTTTCCATCAGCACTGCAAAGTAAATAGGGGCTTGGTCAACAGAGGGCAGCACTGTCAGTGGAGTGACCAGTGCTCTCTGTGCCATTGCGGGGGGGGGGTCTTTCGGGGATTCCTTCACAGGTTTATGTGGAACCTATCCACACCATTCTTCACAAAACTCGCCGCGTCCAAATCTCTGATGGAGCTAGGTCAGATGTTCATGCTACACATCAGGCTTTCCTGCCGAACCACGGGATTCAGTTGGAAGGCATGACTGTTGGAAACACGCAATCTCCAGTGATGTTGGAAGACCCTTGACATGCATGAGTGATTTAAGTAGATCTTTCTAGTATTTTGATTCTAGTCACTTGTCTGGACACATCACCAAAGTGTTAGTAGAAGGAAGACAAATGTCACCTACCTGACAGTCATCTGGTAGCAATCCCACAATGTCCACCTGTGTCTGGACTCAGGATAGAGTCCGACCGGTCATTCTCAACAATCACCAAGCAAGGCAGCATGTTGGTTACTGGACCATTCAATAGGGGGCACCACTAGACATGGTTCTAGCAGTAATCACTAGGTGGCACTACTATTTCACAGTGACCAACCACAGAGTTATCCTGCCAACACATTTCTGTTGCATCTCAAACCAGGGCAATATTACGCAGTGCACATAGCAAGAATGCTTTATAATCAACTTCTCCAAGGTAATTAAGTATAGCCTATTTAATGAAGTGATTGCAATTTAGCACTAACTAGAATCATATCCAGTGGAAATATTAGTAAGTATTTCCATCTGTCACAATCAAATATTATGATGGCTGGTCGCTCTAATATGGTAGACCGTGTAAAATGTATTAAAAAAGCTGGCTGCAGGAAATATAAATAGATGATAATAATTCTGAGGGAGGGAGGGAGGGACCCCATAGTTGGAAGAGCCTCCTACTCATTCCCTGTGCCACTGTCGCAGCGGCCCACCAGCCCACATCTGCCTCTGATAAACCCCATTAATAACTAGACATGCCAACTACAGCCATGGTGTGAAGCCAGGCCTTTACTGGGCCCAGGTCACCTGGTGTAAATACATACATAAACATCACCACAGTGTCCAGTGGCAGGTACAAGTCTTGTTCTGACGCTGGCTTTTAGCAAGCATTATGGGTATTTTACAGGCTTAATTTGGGTATGGCCGATATAGATCTACGCCACAATGCAAGGGCATAGTTTTCAGCCTAACAACCATAACAATGTATTTGCATTTGCGTAAACTGGTTTATGTGTTTTTGGTCTCCTTCTTCCATCTTCCGACTATTTCTTTTTGAAATAAGGAAAGACTAATTGGGAGTTTTTATGTAAATAATGATACCCATATTTACATAATGGTGTTAGCCAGTCCCCTCAACTTAAGTCTGAGCATGATGTTACATCAATTACTAATTCTTGTCACTTACCTTCAGCTGTACTGCGTGCTGTCCACTGCTGACACTTCTGTTGACAGGACCTGTCTGCACTGACCAGTTCAGAAGACTCAAGGAGCCAGAATTTCCCAAGATTCAGGAGACATCCGTTCTTATAAAGTTCACAATAATATGGTAGCAAATTTACATTACCTTTAAAGAATACTGAGCAGTTTGTTTCTCCTATAAAAACACACAGAATCATCTTCTGTTTTAAAATACCACAGAGGTTTGTTTATAAATTGTTATAATATACGTTTCTGAACTGTTTTAATGCAGACTTGTCCTCATAACAACTTGTTATGTCATGCAATCTCTAGGTGAGAGTATCCCCCGGACGTTGATCTAATAACATGCATTCCACAATGGCACAGAGTATATACAGTGGTCCTTCATTTTTTAGATAAAAGAAAAAAATACTATTTTTAAAATATGTAAAACTAACATCGCGTTCGGAAAAACATGAAAGTTCCACAACTGCAAAAAAGTTGTGACCGCAAAATAGCCAAATCAACGCGTTGCATGAATCCAAGATCCATATTAAAAAATCTTCCATGAAAAATCGCGATACCATTCGGTAGTAGAAGATATTCCGTGAAAAATCGTGGTCTTCAAAAAGTTGCATTTGGAGAGCTAAGCAGATAGCTTATCATAGGTAATGGAACGCATTCAAAGCTGGGACAATTCTTCTGAAAGAGACGGGTACCCAGTGGTTTCCTTCCTACACTATCTTCACACATGACAACACAAACACAAACACATACACATCAGTTATCCATTGGTAACAAAACTCAAGCATACACATGTATACACACAGTGACATAAAGTATATTAAAAATGGCCTGCTATAAAAGACAGTAAAAATATCAACATAATCCACACTCTCGCAGAATCATTTCGACATTCAGTCATCCATGACGAACATGTAACATATTACAAGATAAACCATTTACATTTCCTGAAACAGAAATGACGGATGAGGTAAAACATGAGAAACATAGTAAACTGAATATAAATGTGATAAGACACACCCAAGATACATGCTGCAGTAAATGCCAACTCACCACCACCGTCGACTGCGTTAGATTCGGGCGAAATGACGCCATTGGTAGTTGCGACATCTGGGATCTGAAATAACCAGAATTGTATGCTTACTTCTACGCTTTTTGCACATTCAATTGCATTCACTATAGACGTATGACTTAGCAAGAAATCACACACCTTTCCTAAGCAAGTCAAAATTTAATCTAAAAAAAATTCTGGAACATAGTTTTTACCTCACAAACAGTTTCACACCATAAATTTGGTAAAGGTTACCTTTGGCCTGGCAACAGCATTTACACGTTTAAAAGGGTTTCAGATGTATAAATGGTTTTCTTTATGGCTATAATAGGCCTGAAGTGACCAATATCCCTTGTACATGGCAAAATGGGCTTGAACTTATCTATAATAAAATAGGCTTTCAAAAACATTCTTTGGTGAACAATTCTAGGAATGCACATTTTTGTTTGCAACTTTTCTAACGATGCCCAAGTGTTAAAAAAGTATGTATGTTGTAAAAAACTTCCCCTGAAATATGTTAATCACCAGTTAATCAAGCACTGTTAGTAGGCACACATTTTCACATGCTGTGCACAAATTACCGTGTTAGTACTTACGCGGTGCACATCGTCATGGCAACATGCCTCGCTAGTGCTACTACCAATACGTGTGTCGCCGCCGTGCTCACTAGATGGTGACAGCAGAAAGTCATCTGTGTTGAGATCCTCACTCTCGGCTCTTGGTGCGACTGTGTCAGGAAACGACTCCATCTGTCCATCGTCGTAGGCATCAGTGGCACTTTGCATAAGTTCGCTGAGCTCCGGGGAAACGGAAGGGCTACTTTGGGACGTGTTAGTGATGTTAGGGTCGTGCACCAGGGCGGGGTTACTCTCTGTGCAAGGGGAGGCAGGGGGTGAATGTGTCACAATATCGATCAGGTCACCGGTAGGTTCCATGTCTTCCCACGAGACCGCTGCTGCCGCCTGAAGGAAAGAATCCGTACTACCACACTAGACACGTGTTCATTCCCGTGTGCATGTTAGTACACCACACCACCACACCACACCACAGCACAGCACAGCACAAAGAAATGGCTCATTTCATGTCTATCTCTGGTCTCTGTAAATAACACTTCTTTTTTTCAAACTAACTTTCACTTTTGCTTTCGAAGCAAATTTCATCATAAATGTTGTGCAAATAAAACATATTTTGTCTTGAGAGGTTTTACTATAAGACTTATAAGAGGTTTCAACATAAGAACATACCGATTATCTCTGGTACAAAGCAATGAAATTATCAGAAGGGAAACATCTGCAGAAAAAATACATTACTGAATCGTATTAACCGTGGGATATCATAAAATCAGCCATTTCTTTATCACACACCAATGTGCATGAACAGGATACAGTAAAACACACACAAACAACATTGTTCCTGGCATGTGAGACAGGCCAGGTGAGACGGGCCAGGTGAGACGGGCCAGGTGAGACGGGCCAGGTGAGACGGGGGAGGTGAGACGGGCCAGGTGAGACGGGCCAGGTGAGACGGGCCAGGTGAGACGGGCCAGGTGAGACGGGCAGGTGAGACGGGCCAGGTGAGACGGGCCAGGTGAGACGGGGCGAGGTGAGACGGGGCGAGGTGAGACGGGCGCAGGTGAGACGGGCCAGGTGAGACGGGCCAGGTGAGACGGGCCAGGTGAGACGGGCCAGGTGAGACGGGCCAGGTGAGATGGGCCAGGTGAGACGGGCCAGGAAACACCAGCAAGACCAACTGTCAACACTAGTTTGTCATGCTTTTTATGTAAAGTACATCCAGCTTTCTAGTAAACTGCTGCATAAAAGTATGTAATTATTTATAATTATTTATTATTAGGTACCCTCAGTTATCAAACTCTGAGGAGCAACATACAAAATTTGTTAAACGTAATGATGACTTGGAATAGACTAGAGTCATTGTTGGTGCATGGGACCATTGAAAATGTATGGCAAGAATGTGATTTCAAAGAAATGTGTCTTGATTTTTGGCACAAAAAGTGGCTATTGTTGCAGATTACTGTACTGTGATAAAGTGCTAACAACTACATCACTTGGAGTGAGCTGAATTGGCAGATGTAACTAGAAATGCTGTAACTGGAAATTATTTGCTAGCCATACTTGATGTCACCTGACCCTGACAATTCCTACTTAATAGTCCTATGTACCTGACATTACCAAGCACTTTTTTATAGCACCCCTGCTGCCATGTGTCAGTTTGACCAAGGACAGGAGCTCATAACACTCCACTCTGTGTCAATGACACATTCACTTCAGCATCATCTACCAAAAATAACATCAGTTTACATGTGTTTACAGCTAATAACCCCCCCGCCCTCCCACACCACCACCACCTTGCAGTGTCTGCGTGTGAGGACATGCAAATTACACAGATAAATAACACGATCTTTTTCCACCAAGTGCAATGTTTATGGTCATCAAAACACTGAACAGAATTCATTGTTGCAGTATTTGTGTGTAAACAGGCCGTAACTATGAAGCTATCAACAATGAACTAAATAAAGGAATCATATGTCACCCTCTCGAAAATATCAGTATTTCCTCGATTTCTGACAAAACCAGACCATCTTCATAACAAAAACTGGAAATAATTCAGCAATATAGATATGTGATAGATTAGCTGTGGCCATAACAAGTATGCAAGAACTACCAATACATATTTTCTTCAGCAACCAAAGTGATACCTTCCCTGTATACACTGTATCATTCAAGACACTGTGAAACTGTTCAACGAATTGCTACAACTAAAGTATATATAATTAACCTACAACAGACATAATCAATATCAAAATAGCATATATTGATACGTCATTGGTTTGTTTTTGTGTGCATTTGTAACAGAATGTTTTTCATAATTAAATGCAGATCAATACTGTCCACAAATAGAAATTGCTCACAGAAAAAGAGAGGACTGCATTGAAAATGCTCCCATAAATGAATGAACTATCTTCCAAGTCACTGGTGGCCTACTCGCCACGCAGACACATGAGCTAAGACGCGTCAGACAGAGACTGCAAATCTATAGTTTACCATTGATAATAATTGTTATTCATACAAAACAATTTAAGATTTCATGGATCCAAAACTGATATAATATATAATATTATTATGATATGTCTCGCCAGTCTCAAATATAAAACACAAACAAATATATGATACTAACTTCTTACATCACAGTTTCATCTATATTAGAAAACGGCAAAATATCCCTGCACTGCACACAACATCTTGCATAACAAATGCTAAATGGGGTTAGGGCAGAGAAAACAGAACCCTCTGGTATGCCCCGTGTCCTGTTTGTTTTCAACCGGATGTGCTTGCAGACATAAACAGGTACATTACTTGCAGCTGTTTGTACAGCCGGCCACCATGCCGAGGTACCAGCTAATTGGGCTCAGTCGACACAGTGGCTGGCAGACATGTTGGAAACCTTCATGCTTTCCTGGCAAACCTTCTGAAAAACTGTGTGCTTTGCTGGCAAATGTTTTGGAAAAGTTTCGACATTGCTGGCAAATGTTCTTGAGAACAGTGTGCGTGAACGGCCATATTGGTGATGTAACCATCTGGTAATACGCACATGCCTGGAGCAAACATTCAATTAAATTAATGGTACCTCCCCGTTTAAATGTTTGTCACCCATCTCATTTCAGCCTCACTGTGTGTAATGTCTAATCATTTAGCATTGACTTCTATAAATTCATCTATACACATTTTATGTTTTATGTCAATTAATGAAAGCCAAGAATTTTGTTAAAGGAACGCGGTTGAGCTTTACATAATTTCATTTAAAAAAAGCTATTCGTACTTTTTTCAACTTATCTGACATAACATTCAAAGTATTTTTACAGTACTTTTAAAAGTACACATTCCCTTAACTCTTCACACATAACTACTGTGAGCATCAGAGACCATGAATCATGTGTGGTGAGATAAATCATTCACAGTGCAACTTCAACCTGTACTTACAAACGTATCACCATCATCAAGAAATCACTACCCAAAGAACTAATTATGATTCCATAAAAAATATCCCATACTATAAAAACTTACTCATGTATGATTATTTGTCAAAACAGTTGCAATAAGCATACTCTAATTCAGCTTAAAACTTTACAACTCAACTAATAAAAAAGACGGAGAGGCAAAACTTAAGAAAACAAAACACCTCCACAAGAGAAAGTATAAAACTGAAGTTACTCTTCTGAGTTCCCTAGAATATGACACTCTATCAAACTTCATATACAAGTTTATAATGGTCTGACTGACACTGACACTGACACTGACACTGACACTGACACTGACACTGACACTACCAACCTACCTGTCTGAAGACTGAATCAGGCTATGAAGAACTGTATTTTCTATAACTTCCAGTAAACACAACTAGGCAAATACACTGTCACAGCCTAAACACACCCCAGGGTAAGTGGTGGGTAACTGGCCCCACAAGGACAAGGGCTGAGCCTTGGGGGAGGTAGATAAGGGGAATATGACACTTTGTGTGCAGGCCCTACACCCAACAAGGTGGGAGCTGTTCTCCATCAAGCAGCCCCCACAGTCACACTCTTCCCAGAAGTGCCAGTGCCTACCACCCCTGCGGATCTAAATAAGGAAGATAGGGCAATCAGCTGTATCAGCGTTCAGTTGTCCGTCCTTTCAGTGCTACCCACGCTTGGTTTCTGCAGGAAACACTTCCATGCTAATGAGTGTGACAGTTCCTACGTTTTAATATTACATTCTTATGACTACAATATGAATGTTGATGGAATTTACTGCCTGCCAATCTGTGTTAAGTTACTTTATTAAGCTCAGAGCAATGTTTGCAATTTGAAAGATTTTGCTTGCAACATGTTCAAATGGTAAACAAAACATCCATGTTAAACATGTTTAACTTTCCCACATTCTAGATAGCAGACTTACTGTTACAAATTACTGCTCGGCCAAATCTCGGCAGGAGCTGTGGCCCTCCCTTTAAGCAGCATTACGCAGTGTTTATAATAACACTTTTTGCAGCTAAATCCTCATAAACCAACTGGTAAGTTTCAAATCCAATAAGCAATATTAAAGACAGGTCTTTCACAGATGAATGCATATGCCTGGGAGCTAACATTGATATGCAAGGTTATAAATTAAAACACTCTCCATATTCGCTTAACACAGAAATATTCCTGTAATAGTAATTTTTACCTGTTTTACATTTAATTAATTACAATTAATTAATGGAAGTATTTCTATCAGATGCAGGTATGTGCAAGGACTGACATCGCACAGACATAAACTTAATGTGTCTTCATCCCAGAGATGAAACCAGATCGAAATCAGATATGTAACAAGAAAACAGCAGCAGCAAGCCAGGGCGGGGCCACCACAAGGAAGTGACCATCCTGCCAGCCTTAGAGTAAACCAGGGCAGCCAACAGGGCACATAACTGTTCCCTTCCTTCTCCAGGGCCATGGTCATGGTCAACAGCCCCTGCCCACCCCTCTCCATAAGGGGCTTCCTGTCCATGGCACATTCTCTAATCACAACTCAGGTTACTGGCCGGAATTAACAGTTGCCATTGGCAGGAGCTGGTCCTGCACACCCCAGCAACACCTGTGTACAGGTGCACACTCCCTTTCCTGTGCCCTAATTCTCTCCTCGGTAATCTCCCAATCCCTGGCTGCACACGTTTCCCTGCACCTTTCTGCTCCTTCTACTTCTACACAGCATGTCCCCATTTCTTTAAGTTGACCACTATCGCAGTTCTTTAAGTTGACCACTACTGCAGTTGTTTAAGTTGACCACTATTGCAGTTGTTTAAGTTGACCACTATTGCAGTTGCTTAAGTTGACCACTATTGCAGTTGTTTAAGTTGACCACTATTGCAGTTGTTTCAGTTGACCACTATCGCAGTTCCTTAAGTTGACCACTATTGCAATTGTTTAAGTTGACCACTATCGCAGTTGTTTATGTTGACCACTATTGCAGTTGCTTAAGTTGACCACTATTGCAATTGTTTAAGTTGACCACTATTGCAGTTGTTTAAGTTGACCACTATTGCAGTTGTTTAAGTTGACCACTATTGCAGTTGTTTAAGTAGACCACTAATGCCGTTGTTTAAATTGGCCACTACTGCAGTTGTTTAAATTGGCCACTATTGCAGTTGTTTAAGTTCACCACTAATACAGTTGTTTAAGTTCACCACTAATACAGTTGTTTAAATTGGCCACTACTGCAGTTGTTTAAATTGGCCACTACTGCAGTTGTTTAAGTTCACCACTAATACAGTTGTTTAAATTGGCCACTTCTGCAGTTGTTTAAGTTCACCACTAATACAGTTGTTTAAATTGTCCACTACTGCAGTTGTTTAAGTTCACCACTAATACAGTTTTTTAAAATTTGGGTCCACTACTGCAGTTGTTTAAGTTCACCACTAATACAGTTGTTTAAATTGTCCACTACTGCAGTTGTTTAAGTTGACCACTAATACAGTTGTTTAAATTGTCCACTACTGCAGTTGTTTAAGTTGACCACTAATACAGTTGTTTAAATTGGCCACTACTGCAGTTGTTTAAATTGGCCACTACTGCAGTTGTTTAAGTTCACCACTAATACAGTTGTTTAAGTTCACCACTAATGCAGTTGTTTAAATTGGCCACTACTGCAGTTGTTTAAGTTCACCACTAATACAGTTGTTTAAATTGTCCACTACTGCAGTTGTTTAAGTTCACCACTAATACAGTTGTTTAAATTGGCCACTATTGCAGTTGTTTAAGTTCACCACTAATACAGTTGTTTAAATTGGCCACTACTGCAGTTGTTTAAGTTCACCACTAATGCAGTTGTTTAAATTGGCCACTACTGCAGTTGTTTAAGTTCACCACTAATGCAGTTGTTTAAATTGGCCACTACTGCAGTTGTTTTAATTGGCCACTAATGCAGTTGTTTAAATTGGCCATTATATTGTTTAAGTTGGTAATAGTTTACTACCACTAACTGGCCACTACTGCAGTTGCTTCGTGATTTGTATAAACACATTTTGTTTGTTTATCATTTCAAAATAAACCTTATTTGTTATTGGCAATGTTTTGCTATCTATATCTGTGGCATATTTCGCAATTGATCTACCTTCCTTCCTAAAACCACCTAAAGTCATCAAGTATTCCACCATGATGTCATTGTTACACAAAAGCGCTAACACACACATAAGCTAGGCACCATGGATTCAATTTCTGTCTGTTTACAGGAATGACAGGACTGAATTATGTTGCCCTGACTTCTAATGTAAATTTTTTGTTTGTAATTTTTTGTTTTCAAACCAGAAGCAGATGGCCGAAAACTTTGTTTTACCCCTTTTCCACCTGCTCGCATCATGCACACAGATCACATCATTCCATTACTGACGGGCTCAAACAAGCATCTGAAACATTTGCAGCAAATAACTTGTGCAAATGATTTGTCACGCACCAACATATAACCAGGAGCACAACCGAATCTTACCTTTGGAACCCAGACTTGGCCAACTTTCACGAATCCCAATGACGGCTTTGATTTGACCTTTTTGGTCTTCACTTTGAAGTTGTATCTACCGACAGAGGGGGGAGGAGGGGGCAGTGGCAGGTCTTCGGTTTCCGGGTTCTGTGCCTCTCTGTTCTGTGCGTTCCACTTGGGCAGGTTTTGCAGCCAGCGCTGTGGCAGACTCTGTGTTGGCGATTCCAGCATCATCTTCGGCTTTGTCTCGCTCTTAAACAGTTTCGGTGGATTGCTATTGCCAATGTTTGGTGTGGGCGGCTTCGGTAGGGTCGCCGGTGCTTGCTTCGGGCTTGTCGGACTGTAAATGTTCAGTTTCTTCGCGCTACGCTTCAGATCCCTCGGTTTGAAAAGCGGGTTCTGCGGCGTGGGTTTCGGTGACGTCTGCTGAAGATTGTTTTGTTTCTGAACGTTGATCTGACACTGTTGCTCCTTTGACTCGATGCTGCGAAGCGGGAATCGAATTTTACTCACCGATCCATTGAGCAGTTTCGGCTTCATGCTACAACCGTTTTCGAGAGGCTCTTCTTTGTGAAGCTCGCTCATACCAGGTAGCGCCACCGGCTTCAGGTTTTCGCGGCCCTGCTGCATGCCCAGCTTATGCTTGAGCGAGTCGACGCGTGTCGGTGGTGGCGGGTTGCTGGGACCGGATTTTTTCCGCAGTTTAACTCCTTCCAGCATGAAACCAGCTTTCTTGAAGTTTGTCTGGACAGGGGGCGACAGAATCTGTGGCATCGGGGGAGGGGGCAGGGGGATGTTGGACTCACCGTTGACGGCAGGCATGGCCGGTGGTGGTGGAGGCATCCCGGATGACTTCTGCCACTTGGATTTCTGTTGCCACGGGAAGCACGGTTCGTGACTCTTGTCACCGTCAGCTAAGTCACAGATACCGTTGAAACCGTTCTGGAAGGTGTCTGGTCGCAGTTCTCTTTCAACTTCTGCTACTTTCTTGCCGAGCGAAACCTGTGCCACTGCTTCCATACAAAGAGCACTGCTCCTGGATTCTGGTTTTTTCTCGCAGAAGAATTGCTTGTTCTTGAATGCGGATGGCTTAACGTTGCTGTCAGAGAACATCATGTGGTCAAAGTCAGAAACGTCGCAGTCACTCGGTGTCGTTAATTCCTCATCAGAATAGCACATGCGAATCTCAGATTTAAATCCCACAGTTTTGAACATCGCCGACCTGTCAAGACGGTGACACGGGCTGTGACGTCGGCAGCAGCTGTGCTGACAATGACGTCACTCTACAACTGCCACCACCAGGGACGCGTGACTCGAACGATGACACCAGACCGTAAGTCCATCAACTTGGTCGGGCGCGACCGCGACTCCGATCTACCAGTTACACTAGATACGGAATAAACCGAATCAGACCAGACCTCGGATTTTATACCACCACACCTGTAGCTATCCGGTCTGGTCCACCTGGCGAAACCCACAGGTAGATCCAGGTGGATCATCTATACCCAGGCGAAACTCACCGAAACAAACTTCTGACTTTACATTTGAGGATATCACCCAGAATGCAAGATAGTAATAATGATAACACACTCGTTGGTTAATTACTGATATTAATGAAGACTTAATTAAGTGAATGCTTTCTCTGGTACAACCTTCCACCCTTTGGGTGGGCAGACATCGTCCAGCTGTTCGTTCACCTGGCAGCTGAGTTGATGCCAGACGAGCCAGTCGAGCCAGGTCGGAACGAGGTGGAAAAATTTCACCCACACCAAGTGTTTGAATGCCCACAGGTGCCACATTCCTCCTAATGAAACCTCTGAGTCCTCCCAGGACTCCCTAGCTACGACAGACTGCCACTTTCCCTGTCTGTCTCTAAAGACACATGATTGGATCATTATTATCACAAAATCATACATACGTAAAGACACATATTTTTTATCTTCTCTGCCAAAATGTTATGTTTTAATGAACCATAAATAAAATGTGATCTGACCTTCGCCAGTTTACAAATACAACCTTAATGCTTGGAATAAAATATTCACTTAATCAGATGTCTTGTGGTGTGTATAAAAACAGAAATCATGTGGGTACCTGAAAGTTGTTAAATTCTAGGAAGACTTACTACTTAAGATTTATACCTTTTTATTCAAAGTAGCTATATTTTCAGATGATGTTAAAGTGTTCATTCTAGATTTTGACATGACCTCAAAGAAAATGTGCATGGCCAAGTTTAACTTATTTCATTCTCTTTTGCGATGGTGCCATTTGCAAAACATCTGAATATGCCACAATGAATTCTGGGAAAATCTGGCAGAGATTAAGCTAATCAAGGCCTTGCGAAAAATGTTTGTCTCACAACCAGAGGGCAGCATGGTGAAACAAGGGACCAGTAATTAATCACTTCATTAAAAAACTGAGTGCAGTTTAACTGCTGATTCGCATGTAAACTGTTCTGGTGAAAAGTTGCATTTGGTCTTCTTGAAATAGTCACTTCCTAGCTTAAAAACGGTTACTGGAAATCAGTTTCTCTGAGGCGATTCTACTTCAATTCATTGCAGGTGTTGGTGGTGATAAGTTTCTATGCAGGGGTCAATGCATCACTGATCTTTCATGGAAAAGATCCAATCATTACTTTGTTTTCTGCCAACAACAGACTACTACTACTACTGCTACTACTACTACTACTACTACTACTACTATTACTACTACTACTACTACTACTGCTACTACTACTACTACTACTGCTCTACTACTGTACTACTACTGCTACTACTGCTACTACTACTACTACTGCTGCTGACTACTACTACTACTACTACTACTACTACTACTACAGCTAGCTAGCTGTGCTGCTGCTGCTGCTGCTGCTGCTGCTGCTCTGCACTGCTGCTGCTGCTGCTCTGCTACGCTAGCAGCTAACCTTACTCTGCTGCTACTAGCTACTGCTGTAGCTAGCTACTACTACTACACTGCTGCTGCTGCTGCTACTACTGCTACTAGCTCTACTGCTACTGACTGCTGCTACTACTAGCTAGCTCTGCTGCTGCTGACTGCTGCGCTGCTACTAACTACTACTACACTGACTCTGCTACTGCTACTGCTACTACATGCTTTACTCTACTACTTACTGCTCTGCTACTGCAACTACTGCTACTACTCTGCGCTACACAGCTGCAGCTGCTACAGCTCTGCTGCTGCTGCTAGCTGCTGCTGCTGCTCAACGCTGCTCTGCTGCTGTTGCTCTGCTACTGCTGTGCTGCTACTACTCTACTGCACTGCATGCTAGCTCTACTGCTGTACTAACTGCTGCTGCCAACTACTACGCTACACTACAGCTATACTGCTACTGCCTGCTGCTAGCTACTGCTACACACTACTAAACTAGCACAATACTACTACTACTACTAACTACACGCGCTACTACTACTACTACTACTACTACTACTACACTACGCTACTGCTACTACACTACTACTACTATCTATACTACTACTACACTCATACTACAGCTACGCAGCTAACTACTACTACATTCTATCTACTACTACCTACTGCTGCTCGTTACTGCTCTACTCTACGTACAGCTGCTTACTACTCTCTTATGACTGACAATGCTACTACGCTCTGACGCTGCTGCATGACGCTAGCACTACAACACAGCGCGCAATTACGCTTGACAGCTGAGGTACTGGCGTGCTAGCTGCAATGACGCACAGCAGCAGCTGAACTGCACGCCTGCTCGCGCAGCTGCTGCTGCTGCGCTGCTGCTGCTCGCGCTGCTACTACTCTACTGCTGCTGCTGCTGCTGCTGCTGCTGCTGCTGCTGCTGCTCTGCTGCTGCTGCTGCTGCTCTGCTCTGCTGCTCTGCTCTGCTGCTCTGCTGCTGCTGCTGCTGCTGCTGCTGCTGCTGCTGCTGCTGCTGCTGCTGCTGCCTACCTGCTGCTGCTGCTCTGCTGCTGCTGCTGCTGCTGCTGCTCTGCTGCTGCTGCTGCTGCTGCTGCTGCTGCTGCTACTGCTGCTGCTGCTGCTGCTGCTGCTGCTGCTGCTGCTACTACCTCTGCTCTGCTGCTGCTGCTGCTACTGCTCTGCTGCTGCTGCTGCGCTGCTCTACCTGCAGTACCACAGGTCAACAGCCTTACTATTTAGGATGGACAAATCTAATTACTTCTAGATGTTGATGCAGGTACCGTAAATAAATAAAGGGCTATATTTAGAGTTGGCCACCCTGGGTTCTGGGTTTACTGTCTGACCACCCAGCAGGAAGACTGAAGTGTTCAGCCTCCTCACACTGGCAGCTCTCATGGTAGGGTTTGTTCGAGTAACAGCCAAGGTAGCCAGCAAACAAACCAAAACACAGCCACCAAACTACACAGACATGAAACAACACAGCAATCAGCTGGGGTCTGAACCAACAGATGACGGAAAGTAGACGGAAGCAGGGCCTGAAGAATGCCGTTGGGATCGAACCAACTGACAAGTTGCACACAGCAGTGGCCGAAAATAGTAACGCGGATTACAGGGGAGACTTTGCATAAGACACAGCTGTAACTCTGTGTCTGTACCTGTACAGGTAGTTTCTCTAACTCCCAGTGTCTGTACCTGTACAGGTAGTATCTCTAACTCCCAGTGTCTGTACCTGTACAGGTAGTTTCTCTAACTCCCAGTGTCTGTACCTGTACAGGTGGTTTCTCTAACTCCCAGTATCTGTACCTGTACAGGTAGTATCTCTAACTCCCAGTGTCTGTACCTGTACAGGTGGTTTCTCTAACTCCCAGTATCTGTACCTGTACAGGTAGTATCTCTAACTCCCAGTGTCTGTACCTGTACAGGTGGTTTCTCTAACTCCCAGTATCTGTACCTGTACAGGTAGTATCTCTAACTCCCAGTGTCTGTACCTGTACAGGTAGTTTCTCTAACTCCCAATCTATGTATCTGTACAGTAAGTTTCTCTAACTCACAGTGTATGTACATGTACAGGTAGTTTCTCTAACTCCCAGTGTCTGTACCTGTACAGGTAGTTTCTCTAACTCCCAATCTATGTATCTGTACAGTAAGTTTCTCTAACCCACAGTGTATGTACCTGTACAGGTAGTTTCTCTAACTCCCAATCTATGTATCTGTACAGTAAGTTTCTCTAACTCGCAGTGTCAGTACCTATACAGGTAGTTTCTGTAACTTTCAGTGTCAGCATACAAATAGTTTCTTTTAACTTCTAGTGTTTTAACACTATAGATAATTGTTGTAATGTTTAGTGTTTGTACAGATAGTTCATGCTACTTCCAAAAGGTAGTTTCTGTAAGTTCTAATGTACATGTAGTGTATGTAACTTTCAATGTCATTATACAGGCCGTTTCTGTACCTGCGAGTGTTTGTACAGGCAGTTGATGTCACTTCTAATGTATGACCAGATAGTTTATGGAATGGTCAGTGTCTGTATAGGTAATTTCTGTAACTTGTTTTATTAAATTTTATTTTTGTAAGCTTATAAGCCCAAGTTCACTCTTGTTCATTTTCTTTACTATTTAAGCCTTATGAGCTCAACAGAAAAGTATCTAATGCAGAAACCATCATAAAATTAGATAAACTACTATTAAAAAAGCTTATTCACCATATGTAAAAAAATTGGGGTTCAATGTTATGCAGAGGTCAAGTTTTTTATGACCATACAAGATTTCTATATGTGAACGATGACTAATTTGCACACAATTATTGCTACATTGCTAGTACGCAATATAGATTACAGTGTTTATGTGGCATGGCAATTAATGTAAGTTACAGCTGATAACATATCGCATACAAACCACAATGAAAATGGCCCAGAATGCAACAGGTGTGATGTTTCTGCGCAACTTGCCATGTACATTCTTATGCTTATATACCTCCTACACAAACACTTTTAAGTTGCTATGTGTGGGTTGATTACTACACATTGCAGACACACATAATGTATGTCATGCAAATTGTGCTTAACACCTGCCTGACAGTCTGTTAATTACAACTTCACATAATTACAATTTCAACCATGTAAAATGTACAGTTGCAATGATTCATTTCGCAGAAAAGTTGGATTAATAAAACAACATGTCTGTATCACACTGGTTAAATTAATCATGTGCATTTGGTAAGATTAGTGCAAAACAACAAAGTCGACCAAAGAAACCCACCAAAAATAACATAAATTAAAGATTGCCTGTACAAACTATATTGAAGTTAATAAACAATACAACCATATAAAACGGATGACAACAAATTAGCAAATAAATATACAGAATACAGTCAAATAAAGCAAAAAGCGATGATGGGATGAATATATTCTAATAAATTCTAGTTTCTAGTTGTTTCCAGCATACAACACCATTCTATCAAAAACACTAAATCACTAAAATGTTGCCCTCCTCTTTGACCATGTCTTTGAAATCCTTTGTATGGCTGACATTGACATTGACATTTGGCATCAATGTTTTGTTAGGTAACCCTTTTGTCACAAATTTCCCATATAACTGTACTTAATTACTTTTGTCCTATCTTTCTATCCATCATTCTGTGTTGTTGCTGTCTGCATTAAATCTTCCCTCTTCATTCATTGGTACATGTCCAGGTTATTTCAAGCCACACACCCCACTAGTTGTACATCTCTCTCACACCAACCTCCTCCCTCAGTCCTTTGTACGATATTTGTCTACCCATTTCCCTTCCTAATTCTTCTCTTCCGTCTACCTTTGTACACCTGTGATAAGGATAGACAGGGATAACCACAAGGAGTGACATGGACTTGTTGGGAAAGAGGGCTGAGTGTGCCAGAGGATGTCTTTAGCAGGGACACAAAGGGATTACTCCCACAATTAAGGGGATTACAACATTTCGCAACCCTGTAAGACAGCATTACGTAATCACAAGACATCACCCTCAGGGAAGACAACTTCCCTTGCCCGGCGCAGTTCTATCATTAGGATCAAAGACAGTCACCCTGGGAGACAGACAGTAAACATGGCATGACCACTTCCTTCCCCATCCCACTTTCCAAACCCACTTCCACTTCCCTCCAGCATCGCTCATGCCCATCTGGTTTTCCGTAATGGCTCAATTCCCCAGATCAGAATGTCGGGTTTTTCAAATAAACAAATATCCTGAAGTGTCCAGATTCCAGGCATCGGTGGGTTTCTATATTGAGATGCAGCATGTCTCCCACGCAGAGGGTTTAATTGTTAGCAAATCAACAGCCTGGCAATGTGCCATTTTAGCTGTTCAGTTGCTAAAATAAATAAGAAACAGGGCAGGGTTATAAATAGGGGTGTCTTGAGGCTGGTGGTGTTTTTGTCTCACATGCAGTGTCAATTTGCAGACACCGGGTTAAGTTAAGTGGAGTCTGGAGAAGGGTGCTGATGGGGCGTCACAGAACAAGGTCTGGGAAACTGTAAGAAAACACAATTCCTAGTTACTGTGGACTAATAAAGAGAATTCTTGCAACACTACAACAAACTTCAACTTGGTTTTGATTTTGATTTCAATTTGATGATTACACTGCATGTGTCAATTTTTAGACATCAATTGTATAAAAGGCTCCTAGCAAATTTTAAATAATTGCTTCTTATAATTATTAATTTAGATGTAGTGTTAAAATCAACTGAGGGTAAACATGTAGACATGAAGACCTCGGTGTTTGGAGTTGTGGCACAGTTAATGTGTGTTGCTCTACATGCTGTGTCACTGTAGTGTGCTGTATTGACATGGTGGTCACATGGAGGGGTTATAAGTGTGGGTTATCTAACATATGGTACCCCATGTCATGACCCAGGCTGCCATACCATATGTCTGCTCAGCATCACGTCTTCTTCTGGCCATCTCTGTGTTGGCACCCACATCATGGGGTCTTGGCTATGTGTGCTGTGTCAGAGGTGTGACCGGCCACTAGGTTTGTGTTTATGGCTGTCTGTGATGATGAATAATATACCGGGGGGGGGGGTGCATCATATATGTAAACTATTTTGTGGACGTCTTCCATTTGTCCTTATGTCAGTTTACAATGTGGAAGTTTGATTGTTGAGCTGTTGAGGGCAATTATTGATCTGACCGGACTGAACATGGCATTCTGTCAACAAATGATACACCCTTGTATTCTTTCACATGTTCTCTCATCCTTTGTGATATCAATTCACATAGGATGCTTTTCTATGTCTCTACCACTGTCTTGCTAACATGTTCTTCAGTCTTCTCAAGGTTAACCATCAAGTACTTGCTTATTTTCACAGGAACATTTGTCCATCACAGCAAACAATGCAGTTGGCACAACATCTCTCATTCCTTCCCACGGCTTCTTCTAAGTTGATGTCTGGCCAAGATCGCAACACAACTAGCACATGGCCATACTCCGGTCCTCTTTTTACCTGGCCACTTTCTGCCTGAGGCTGAGCTTCACACGTCTCCAGAGCTCTCCCAGCCTTGCAGTTGGCTTGTCTTCATTGGAGCCCACAAACTGACTGCATCTGCAGTGTTCTGGTCACACATCAAAGAGGTGTTAGTTGGGCAAACCAAGTCTACAGAGGTGCTGTGGTTCTCTCAGGTGTTGCTGCCAGTGTGAACATGCTATGCTAGGGGTGTAGGTTAAAGCTTTCAGGGTATGTAGTAATGTACCCTGAAAGCTTTAACCTAAACCCCTAGCAACAAATAACACCATGTCTTCATACAGCCAAGGCTGAGAGTGTATGCTGACTTGACTCCTGAAGGTAAACTGGCATACATTGCTCCCCAGTAAGTCTGCAAGGTTCAGGTTCTGGTTCATACCATCAGGAAGAACATGGTATGAACACATGCATTCAGTGCTCTGCCTACCATACCATCTAAGACTTCTACAAGAGGTTGATAACTTGATATGCTCCAGGGCATGATCAGATCTATATAAAATGTGATTATGACTGTATTGTTGACCTGGTAGCTGATGAAAATATATTGTCTAGCATGATCACTTACTGGGAATTTATTATACAATGTAAGAGCTTAAACACTATTTTGTACAGATTTGTTTTGTCTTGACCTCGTACAACTGATAAGTATTTAATTTCAAACTGCATACAATGTCTTTATCACATTGAACATGTCATTTTATAATATCTGCACTACATTTGCTGTTATAAATTTTAATATACACTATTGCTAATGGCATGTACATGATGGTTGCACATAAGCTCTTAATTCTAACAAGGCATGTATCGATAATATATGTGCTGTGTTTATTGTCTACAGTATAAGAATGTCAAAGTTTTTTATTTTAGTGCATTTCTTAAAATATTGCATTCATGTGAATAAAAATTGTGTCTATAATATTTCTTTATAAGTATATGAAAATATAATGCAAGTAGAGTGCTTTTTCTCTGGTTGTAGCAGAGCACACTCGTGTGACTTTTCTTTAACCTCGTGTGTAAAGGTGTACAGGTTATCAGTAAAAGAATGGCTGTTGTCGGGTTTAGGTGTTCCGGCTGGGCCAGCAACAAATGACACAGGATTCCACTGGCAAACGTTCACAAATGTCTTGCCGGTGTAAGTCTGACTAGTCTCAAATACCGTCTGGGACCTGGGTTTACACCGCAACAAATCCACAGGTTGGGCAAACAGGTACCCTGGGACTCGGTAATTTCTGTACCCAACACTTGACAGAAGTCGGCACCTGTCAAGCTAACTACTGCAGAAAGCTAATTATGTCACCGGCCATACAGGTAGACTAGTTTGAACTCCAAAAAGGCATAATCAAAACCACAGGTAAAATGAATGTCGACTAACACTACCGATTTAAACTCTGTGACATTCTTTGACCAGATCATAAGCCAATGTGTTTGGCTTGTGTACTGGTGGTTGGTAAAAAAATGATTTGATGTGGCACGATGCCTAATGAAAAGGATTCAGGAAGGAGGCAGGAAATATGTGTCTGTCAAATCGGACATTATAACAGAAAAAGACCCCCCACAACAGGTCAACATGGGCCAGACTGCTTCTGTAAGCTAATTGATATAATTTGATTGCATAAAATGAAGCTTATAATAAAACTTAGCATGGTAACAAGAAACAAGATATCTGGGGTTAGGTACTGTTTCCCATGTTGTGCTAATTGAAATGATTGCGCTATAATGGTTGTGTTAAATTTTATCACAACCGACAGTGCTGCTTAAACTTTGATACTTAATGCAAATTCAAAATGTCTGCCAACAGACGCTGCAGTTAAGTAGTTTAATTGGGCAACAGATGGTAAATTTGGCTGTACCTAGTAATTCCATGTATCTTGTATTTTAGTTTCCCCAAGAGTGTCCTGGATTAGAATCCAGCAGCTGTGACCTTGGCTTGCTGGAGTCATTTTTTACCAAATATCCAATATGGCCACCAAAAAATCGTGTTCCAGATAATGTTATTTCCCTTGCTTGGCAACTAATACATTTGTCCACAGTAAAATTAGTTTTCTGAATGACAATGAAGGAAGTCTGTAGCTAAAACAGAACAAATATTTTGTAGAACCAACAATATACTTCACTGTAGCAGCAGAAATAGAAAAGCAAATGTATAGTTACACATAGAAAACAATAATTGTAGATGCATTGCATTAAGGATCATAGCTGGAAAAATAGTTTAGGATCATAGCTGGAAAAATAGTTTAGGATCATAGATGGAAAATTAGCTTAGTTTAATGTGTTATGGGCAGAAGACAGGAGTTACTTTAATGGTATTCATCATCACTATGGTCATTGTGCAACGTGCAATGAGACAGCTGGGTCTGCCACCTTTTGGCAGATCGATCCTTTTTCAATCTTATTTATTTTGCCAATCCACTGTTTTGCGTTCTTCTCTAGATTCTTCACTTCATAAGTCTGCCAGGTGATGATATTTGACGTACTGATACATCAGTTATTTTGCACTCAAGTTTACAGTTCAGATCCACTTCTGTCTTCTGATTCCTTCACTCACATTTATGACCTTTGTTTGTTTGTTTTTAGTTATGATGTTTAACATACATTACAGCCTGTTCTTTGCCTGGTTGGTGAGTGTGAAAGCTTCTGTGTCATATATGATTGTGTGAAATACACATGAATTATACCTATCTCTTCAAGCAGGTTCCAAAGTTACCTGTGAAGAGATGGTGGTGTTGGTGAATACTGTCCTGCCAGCCGGGAGACTTCTTTGAGTCTCCTTGTCTTGCCTTTTGTGTCTGGCCCTGTCACTTTCATAGGAAGACGTCACTTTCAACATTCTTTATCTATATCATGTTGACATTTTTGTTTTTTAGAACTATTCAACTTGAGACATTGATTATCAAGTTCATCAGTCATGTCCTAGCGTATTTGTTGTAGTTCATGCGGTGCATGTGAATATGTCATCAGTGGAGCGAAGACTACCGAGATATTCTCTATCTTCAAGCCAAACAATGTGATGTTTACATCGGGAGACACAAAAGTTTATCATTATTATTACAAGCATTTGGCCTCATACAGACATCCTGATATTTCTTATACTGTTCACAAGCAAAAAAATCTGTGAATTCTGTTATTCCATTATCCAACATTTTGCCGTGAGGATAACACATCTAGTGAGATAACTGACCTCCAGCCAAACCACTCTGACAAGGCTATTCTGTTGCTTAGCAACCCTCTCCGCAATGCAATGTAGACAGATGTGACTAGTTAATATAATACACACATTGAGCGCCCAAGAGGCCAACTTGCCAAACAATGCAAAAAATACAATACACAAGCTTGGACCTTCAATCATAAACACCTAATTTATAAGTGTCATAGGACACACACGTTGATTTCATGCCACAAATTCTCACAAATTATAAGACTAATCAACGCAAGTGATTTTTGTGTAATTGTTACAAGTCACTCCAAGGACACTGCCCTCCGCTGGGCATAGCAACAGGGAGTTATTTTCCCAAACCTTTTGAAGCAGCTGTCTCGATAGAGGAAAATAAGGACTACAAAAATGCCTGTGGAATACTCGTGTATTAGCGCAAGCTTTGATCGGAGAACGCTGCGAATGGAGCAGGAGTGAGTTGTCAAACCAGCCGCAGTCGCAGCAACACCACAAAACATCAGCAAAACATCCGGGCAAGAAAACACCAGTCCAGAATGCAGACAACAGAATGTCTGGGTACAGGGGCAGTTTTTAGCAGGAAAACATGCCAGCTCACCAGCAGTTGCCACCAAACAACATGGACATCATTAGGACAGCCGGCCAGGCTGTTTGTTTGTGTGCCTTCTACACTCAACACAGCCAACATACAGATGTGTGTGTGTGTGTGTGTGTGTGTGTGTGTGTGTGTGTGTGTGTGTGTGTGTGTGTGTGTGTGTGTGTGTGTGTGTGTGTGTGTGTGTGTGTCAGTGTCAGTGTCAGTGTCAGTGTCAGTGTCAGTGTCAGTGTCGTGTAGTGTCAGTGTCAGTGTCAGTGTCAGTGTCAGTGTTGTAGTGTAGTAAGTCAAGTATGTCTGTGTGGAAGTGTATGTGGTGTGTGTGTGTGTGTGTGTGTGTGGTGTGTGTGTGTGTGTGTGTGTGTGTGTGTGTGTGTGTGTGTGTGTGTGTGTGTGTGTGTGTGTGTGTGTGTGTGTGTGTGTGTGTGTGTGTGTGTGTGTGTGTGTGTGTGTGTGTGTGTGTGTGTGTGTGTGTGTGTGTGTGTGTGTGTGTGTGTGGTGTGTGTGTGTGTGTGTGTGTGTGTGTGTGTGTGTGTGTGTGTGTGTGTGTGTGTGTGTGTGTGTGTGTGTGTGTGTGTGTGTGTGTGTGTGTGTGTGTGTGTGTGTGTGTTGTTGGGTGTGTGTGTGTGTGTGTGTTGTTGGGTGTGTGTGTGTGTGTGTGTGTGTTGGCACAGAGTATGGGTGTGTCGTTATGAATTCATGTCAAACAAACTCAACTCAACTGAACACAAACATGGTTGTTGGTATGTTGATTAATAAACTGAATGTCCTTAATCTGGCCTGTTGTACTCTAGATTGGACATGTGCCTGTGTGCCAAACACCAGCCAGGCCCACAACATGGTACTGTGTGTATAATCAGTTTGGCAAATATTACGTAATTATGCATATCTATTTATAAATATGAAAGAAAGACAGGTGTACAAACATATGACTGTGTGGACATGTCTCCAGCAGTCACAGCAGTAGACGGCCAAGCAAATGGACTGGGCCTTTTATTGACCACTTCAACATCTCAATAAGTTCCTATCCCTTGTCTGTGCAACACTAGAAAATATTTAATAAGAATATTCTGTCCTTCTTGTTGGTTACTATTCCAGGTGATGACAAACATCCCACACATTGGGAAATGGAAAAACCCTACTGGTGCAGCCAAACACCACAGACCATTATTACAAGCCAACATCCCTTCATGGGCCAACATCCCTTCATGGGCCAACATCCCTTCATGGGCCAACAACCCTTCATGGGCCAACAACCCTTCATGGGCCAACATCCCTTCATGGGCCAACAACCCTTCATGGGCCAACAACCCTTTATGGGCCAACAACCCTTCATGGGCCAACAACCCTTCATCGGGGCCAACAACCCTTCATGGGCCAACAACCCTTCATGGGCCAACAACCCTTCATGGGCCAACAACCCTTCATGGGCCAACAAACCGACCTGGCAGACCTTATCATTAAAATGTTTTATGTTTAAACTAATTTCTGCCGACCTGTTGATTTCTGCTACTGACAATAACACATGATAAAATAATAATCGCAGCAAAGCAAACAAAAGCCACAATGGCACCCTCCAGAGATCAACTTGCCTCTCAACTCATCTTTCTCCAACAGGTAAAAAGTATATCAGAAATACGTCAATAACTATCTATGTATTTTTAACGCAGCACAGCTGGTAGATCAGAGGTGAAGGGAGAAATGAAAAGGAAGTGATTGGACCCTGACACCGGGGAGGAGATGCTGCCAGACTGACCCCGAAGTTAACATATTAATGTCATTCAAGCAAATCTCATCACTGACAAAAGTAAACATAATTATTCCGGCTTTAACACAATATGCTAACCCTAGACTGTTGCTCTAAAAAAAAATACACATATACATACTTAGCTTCCAATGCTAATCAGAAACACGTGGCTCCTTCTTATGGGAGTTGTTTAAAGGGTCGGGACTATTTCCATTTTTCAACCACAACCAAACAAACTGCCACCCAGATGGAACTATCCTGCATGAAACGTGTTCGTGTGAAACTGAAAGACTGCAGCTGTTTTGAGTGCAAGAAAAACCAAAAAAGTAATCTAGTTCAGCACTTGATGGCTTCTATCTGGCTAAGCCTCCAGGCCAGTAGCCGGAAGTCAATTATTAGGAAGTCTGCAAAGTACCATAATATACTTCAAGAGACCTTCCTGTCGACAAAACTGTTGTGTTTCAATCATAGTTTATACTAGATTTCAATATGGTTTCAAAGAATATTTTCCCAGCATGCTAATGATAAATGTAATTCTACTAACATGTATAATGTTTTAATATTTTGCCCAAATAAGTACCTGTAGCCAATATTCATAACTAAAAAAATTAAGTAAAAAATTGAAAGCTCGATGCACTTTACAATGTTAGACTTATTTGTGGTTGGTATTTAATGTAATTTACAGCACTTCAAAGCACCAAATGAACAAGGATGTGACAGCAGAGAGACAGTATAAGAACAGGAGGATGAACAACCTGTGGGTTTGCAGGAAGGTCATCAGAGGCACCTCACAGGGCACCATTTGGAAAGATTCAGGCCCAAGAACAACATTCTTTAGGCCCACAAACAGAGCTGTTAGAAACCACATGGTGTCCACGGAGAGCAACAGCTCCACACAAACTCTTGTGTCACTCCATGTTACTGCACACTACTGCAATATACCATACTGTATCTAACGCACAGGCATTGCATCATGGGTAAATTGTGTTAAAAAGTGTTCTTTGTTATACAGTAAAATAAGTGTAGATGTTGTGCAATTAAATTACACTGGTTTGCAGAAACACTCAAATTTAACAATGAATTTATAATGGGTGGATCCAGATTTTCAAAAAGGGCTTCCGTACAAAATGTTACTTGGCTATCAAGCAACCTTCCTGCGTGAAGCCTTTCTGTGTGGTTTTTGAACAAAACAAATACTTTAAAATCAGCAATTTCTTGGCATTTATGATCTGGTTTTCTACCAAATTCACCTGTTAGTGTTTGCAAATTTGATGACCAAATGCCCAGTATTCCGTCACGTCCTGCTATGCTCATGTTAGCTACAGCACGGTTGATTGCAAGACACACAATCGGGTGTAGTAAGTGCCAAACTGGGACACAAACGTCAGGATGCACAAAGTGGAGAACAAACAATTGGACAGAGTGAGACGACAGACTCACCATGCCACTTGTCGTTGTCATAGTTCCGTTTGCGAGTCCTCCAAGTAGATCGTCACACGGTGGTTCGTCTGTCTGTGTGTCCGGCACTTCTCTGCTGTTTGAACGTGACCTGATGACGCGTGTTGTCTTGGTCACTGTGGTGTGGACAACTCCCTCAGCGTCCACGCGTGTTTCAACTACTTCTGTGGTCTCTGTCTCCGCGTACGGGTCAAACTCATCTAAATTGGCCTGCAAGTCAACATCAACACGGTCCGTCAGCGCATGGTCAGCACCATTATCTGAATAGTACTGTGACAGATTTATTGTGTCAATGTCAGATACCAAGGTTGTGTTGACTTTATATTATTGGACAGCCAATGAATCCAACCGATTTGAAAAACAGGAAAGCATAGGTGAATATTTTGATATTTATTATTACATTTTGGGTCATAAAGACCCTGATTGACTATTGTATTTTTTAAGATATAGTTTTTTGGCATTTTTCTGAAATTCTTAATTATCGCCATATGCAACTAATACAGATTATTCTTAGGTGTGGAATGAATGTCTTTAAAAATTGTGGTTGTCACATATGGTGTTAAATAGTGTTCTCATAAAATAACTATTTCAAACCTACCATGTATATAAATTAAGATATTTTGTCAACATTTGACCTCTAACTGTAAATAAGAGTGTGTCTAATAATATATTAAAGTTCTATTTAGTTATTACAAACAAACTGTTGACTTAACATAATGTTTGCAGGGTCATAATAAAATTACAATCTAGCTTTCTAGGCAAGAGTTGTTATTCACTGAAGTAAATCTTTCCATAGACACCAACTTCCCTAATGAATGTTGTTATGTCCATGGTGCCAATAAGACACTGCTAGAAAAAATACAAATACCATAATTTATGTTGATGGAAATGTATATTATGTTCAATTGTCAATTAATTCTAAAAAATTTGGTTAATTTGTAAATCCACAACAAAATTAACAACATGCAAGGTAATTTTGTTGTCATCAAACATCAACGTATTAGCCTCTGTGAGTTATAACAATCAAACCATGCATTTTAGCATGCTCATGCCACGAGAAGAAATATCAACATCTCAGCCAAGAGGTTGTTACTATGGGTTGTTGATAATAAGTTTGCAAAGTCTCAAAATAGATCATGAAAAAATAATCAACTTCGGCACCATCTAGTGGGTGGAACAAATGTTACTTCAAATAGCCATTTTGGCTCATCCTAATCATGCGTCCTACATCATGTCTAGACTGGGTTGAAGTAGTGCTAAATGTGTAACATATTTGGGGATTCACAAATTTTGTAAACCATCTGTGTGTAAATATAAGATCCAGAAATGGGAATTCTAGTGTACTAGAGGCAGAAGATTGAGAGAGGTCATGGACAAAAGGAAACAAGCCAATGTATGTAATGTAGGCTTTGGATAGAGCCACTGCAATGGGAAGCACAGTTGTAGGTAAGTGTTTATGCCGAATTGTAATGTTTCTTGCTATTGTTTTTTTTTTGACAATTATATAACAAGACAGTAAATTTAAAGATAATTTGTCCTAGGTAAAACAACTAAACTTGTTTGGTAAATGAGCATAAATCACCAGCGAGGAACATAGATTGTGTGTGCACATGTTAACTTTTATACACATATCTATGTATGTACATTACTTTTATACATGTTTGTATGTACAGACATACATATGTATGCATTTATGAATGAAAATAAAATACATGTGTCACTGAAGAACATACATTAATGCAAAGAACAAACAGAAATGTACTGAGGAATGAACATGAGTTTCAAAAACATTGTGAAAAAAGTGTGAAAAAAAATACGTAAAAAACACTGAAAATTACTCAAAATTGTGTGAATAAAAATAATGCATTGATGGAAGCTGGGAATGGGGGTATGCCTGACAAGAAGCCCATCCTCCCTCACAGAACCACTATACCTGATCCCCTTGCTCTCCCTCATATTCCTCCTCCCGATACTCTTCCCCTGAATATCTCTCTTCCTCCTCCTCCTCCTCGTAAGTTCCTTCCTCTTCCCTTGTGTGCACGACAAACATGTCGGAGTCCCTCTTGTTGACAGGAGGGGGAGCCATGGACTCATCCTCTCCCAAGTCCAGTAGGGCGTCTACGTTCGCCATTCCCACAAGCTGGGGGGTTGTGCACTCGCTCACGGGGGTCTGGGGTTAGTGGGGGGGGCAACACAACAATGTCAACCGTGCGTGCAATCAATAACACACCTGAAAACACATGTGAACCAGTGCGTTAACACGGTGATGGAAACACTTTCCAAAGCCACTGGTGAAGAAGAAACGTGTTAGCACAACAATAACGATAATGTGTTAACACATGATAAATGTGTTAACATATTGTATACATACAGTGAAAGATGTGATAGTGTACTCTTCAGTGATCTCCTGAGAGGGATATCCCCAAAATATGCATGGTGGGTATTAATCAAGGGAACTAGTTCAAAATTGATGCAAGATATAAATGTTTTTACTGTTACTGTGTCTTTTTTACAACATTATGATGTCCAAAGGGTGGTATTTAGTCCAAACAACTTAGCAAATTGCTTAATTCTTTGATACACAACATTCCTCCTTCAAAAGATAATGACTGAAGAGTATGTAACATGCTCACAGATGACTGAATCAAATCATGTACAATCAACACATTAACCTGAAACATGTGATAAATGTGTTTTGCTAAGAACAAATGCATTCATGCATGTATTAAAACTAAACTGGCTGCACCATTGACAAAACAATTTTGGAACATCAAAACAACATAGGTATCACACTAATTTGTCAGTTCCTATTATGAACCCATGCCAATATAAACACATAAAAACAGAGTTTGTTTGTTGATCCAGTTGTGCCCTTAGTTTTAGTCCATGTGGCTGACCTTATATTGGTTTGCCCACATACCTATTAGCGGGGTTCATAGATTTAGGATATATTTAAAATTTCATCTGGGAATGGCAATCATCTCAAAATACAAAAAAACTTGAGATATAAAGTAAATTGTGCAGTCAGTAAAGTTTCAATATCTTGGAGAATAAAGAACAAACAAGTCTCCATGTCACAACACACCTGTTCCACGTTAACTGCAAAACTACACATGAAAAACTGTGTTAACGCAAAGAAGTTAGTTGTATTTTCTCGACACAATCCATGCATGTGTGCAGGCAACTTCAAGTGGGCTGATAATTAGAAACATTTCTGAAAGAAACCATTTCCCAAGGAGTCCTGACAGGTGAAAATATCTGCAGGTGTGTGACTCAGTGAGACATGGGTGTGTGACTCTGTGAGTAGCGAGGTGAACACAGAACACTGGCAGAAACAGAAGTGAAGTCAGACTGCTAACAATTAAAGACCTAATCAAACGTGATGTTATAATTATTTTTAGAATTTTTTTTAACTGCATGTTAGCAAACATAATGTTAGAATAGTTCTGAAGACACACCTTTTAGATTGGCGCTTCTGTGACGTGATCATGTGGACTTTAATCACATGCATTTACCCATAAGTTATACAATTTATATCACATAATTATTACGCAATTAGTATCATTATTAGCATTTTAATATGATAATTGTTATGATAGATTAGCTGGTTTTTTAATCATAAACTTTTATATTTTTTATTTTAGCTAACACTGCTGAATACTCGGATTATGTTGCGATAACCATAATAAACAACTTGCAAGACATATCTTCGACAATAAGCGCGTCTTGGGAGGGGGTTTAGAATACATCAAAAGGTGAAATAGAAGTAAAACAGCTGAATTAGGAATGACAACGCACTCGATCATGTACTTGTGTGACCATGAATTTCAAATGCGATTTTCTCAGTTTGAAGCTTTCTACCCCGGGCATGTTCAGTGTCAAATAACTTTGGCTGTGCGTGAGCTAGCTATATAATTTTTGCACCGTTGGAAAGCTTAATAAATATTCTTTCCGATGGTATTACTAACTCAATTTTATTTTTGACATGTGACTCATTTCATTAGAACAGGTCACACACACACACACACACACACACAACACATACATATATATATATATATATATTTATATTTATTTATTTTAATAATAATTTATCATCCATATATACATATATCTTTTAATAATAATTTATCATCAAATTTTAGCTACAATTTGTACATTTATGTAAAGCGCCTGAGAGCAATACTATTGATTCGGGCGCTATACAAATAAATTGTATTATTATTATTATTATATATATACATATTTATCATTATTAAACGTGAACCTGCATTAGAGATTTCAAGTTGTTAATACCATAATATTAAGGTACATGTAATTATGTATGGAGTTAATTATTTACTAAAATAAATTGCACAGATGTGAATAAATTTACTTGGACAAACAAACTGCTTCATCCATAGTATAAAACTGTTATAAAGACAAAAAGACAACCATTTTTTCCTAAGCATGTCCACAATTGCAATTCTACATCTTTGTTCAAATTAATATGAATATAAAACATTTTACCAAAAATAAGGAACTTTGTGAATACGTAATTATAAACCTTCAGCAACTGCCAAATATTTGTTGATAGGATCAGCCAATGTTAGCCCCAGCTCAACGTAATGTTAGTTGCCGAGATAGAAGCAATAGTACTTCTAACAAAACAATCTACTGGGTAATTGGAATGAATAGCAATAACTGAAATAAGTTAAATTCCTTTTTTGATTGCCTGGCCCACCTCTAATGTGTCTCCCCTGCTCTGTCATTCTCTAGCGTAGTTCACTCTCCTTTCCCAGGATGTGTCTGTCTGGGTCTAGAAATAGGACAACCCTTGGCAGTGTTACATAACATTACACTATTGGGGCTTAAGAACGTGACAACTGGACATGAAAAATGCACTGGGGGTGATGTTGTGTTGGTCTCTCGCGGCATTCCAGACACACTGCAGGAGTGAACCGCCACCTATACTGCCACCTATACCGGGTACGGAGACTGCTGTTGATGGAATCTGGCAGGCTGCAAGGTGTAGTATGTCTGCCGCATGTGTACACCACTTCTCATATAACGTCAATCAAAACATCCACCAACATAACATGTAATGTATGCTCCCTTGAGCCTGCTGAAACCATGTCCCATCTATCTGTGTGGTCAATGCTGTAATCCAATCTCCTCTCATATACTGTGAATTCATAACAACCCCCCCCCCCCCACTTGACTCAACTCCATCCACAAACTGTAAACTCAAGTTGCTGGTGAACTTATCAGTTCACCAACTACTGTTTACAACATAAACATGTCTGCTAGAATGTGGCATAACTATTCCTGTATTCTGCCACACTGTCAATGGCAGATTGGCAGTAGTTTTGGCAACAAATCAGGAGTTAATACAACAATTCAGTCAAGCTACAAAAAATAAATATTCATCACCATGTTCACATAGGAAAAATAATGTTGACATCTTCTGAAAATTTAAAGCCACTAATCTGGAGAAAACCACACAAATGGCAATCTATACTTTATGGTTTGCTGCAAACAAGTGAACAGTTTGTCTCTTGAGAATTATTTTACAGTAATTCATATCCTTCTTACAAACACTTGCTACTAATTTACAGCAACGCCCCTCTCCCAATTGATAACATATCAACATAACATCAGCTAACTTGGCAAGACAGACAGACATGAACCATATGGCATACAGACTTATTTCTTTGTACATGTATTCACAGGTGTATAAATTGCCTGCAGTCATATTAGTTTGGGTAGGAGAGAGTAGTCATTTTCAATACTGATAACAACAGGTTAATACTTATAAAGTGCAAATTTTGTGAGCTTGATGTATTAACAGTCTATTAAAATAATTCAAGGGACTGTTTCATTAATATAAATCATAAAGACTGGTTTTGTTCCTTAAAACTTATTTTACTCCTTAATTATGATCTTGTGCATACTAAAATGTGACATTTTTGTATGTCCTCGGAATAGTATCCTATAGTTGCAATTCTTTATTTGGAAAATGTTTTTATTTAAAGTTAACATGGGAATATGTTCAATGATGGATTCATGCCGCAGGTACATGCTAGTGTCAGCTACAAGGTTTGTCTTGTCACAGCAAGTGTACATCCACAAAACCATAGTCTCCAGCAATAAACGTGCGTTGTTACAGCCAATCTTTACGAGATGCTTATCAGTGTGATTCAGCATTGGAGATAATAAAGATGGACTACCAATTTGTGGAGGAAAACACACAATGGAGCAATAGAGAGGAATCATATCTGCCCACAACTTTTCATGCGGTGTTTATGTACTGGACTAGTCATTCATTCATACCTGAGGCACCTACAAGAGGAGATACATTTTACATCTGCAAAGTATAACTTATTATATATTATACACTGTATATAGCCATATAATACATATGTCAAATGTTTGTAAATAGTGCAACTGCATATGACACGTGTCAGATGTTTGTAAATACAGTTTATATTATATAATATGCAAGGAATACTTCTAAAACTAGCAAGATACAGCAAAGGAGCTTGTCTTTCTTCTAGTGCAGCCATGTACAGTGGCTCCATCTGGTGGATACAGTAGCTACTACCCCACAGCAAGGGGAAATGTACTGGTTCAATTTCAAGCTACCCCCCTTGCCTTGACAGGTGAGGAATGTGTGAAAATATGCTAAAGGAATCCTAGCACAAAGCTATTAACATTCTGTTGATGCATCAAAAACATGGTCCTACATAGCCTGGAATTTAGGTGCCCGTGTTATTTGATACATTAATTGTTTGTTTCAAGTACAAAACACTTATTATGAGAGACAAATGCCGACCATAATTATTAATTATTGTCTACATTTTATGTGGGTCAACAACTCTACTCTCCATATCATTGTACAGAGATGTGCAAAAAACAGCTATTTCCTGTCAATTTTGCAGACTGTACAATTTTGCGAATGGTACAAATCTGTACAGCATTTAGTCGTTACAATAAATCAGTTATGAAGTTCATTACAATTGTCTCTCGGGCATAATTTCTCAAGTTGATATATTCATCAGTGATTTATTCATCATGATATGATGTGCATCTACATGTGATGTGTAGGCCCTATATATAACCATGCAATGTAGAAGTACTGTCAGACTAGAACTTAGGACGGCTGCACATGTACAATATCATAAAGAAGGTGATGTACATGTACAATCTTGTGTACAAGCACAATGTGATGTACACATACAATGTGATGTACACATACAATGTGATGTACACATACAATGTGATGTACAAATTCAGTCACAATGCATGATAATACAAACTTGTGCAATGTTATTTATAACTCAAATACTGTATTATGTTCAAGTATATATGTGTGTGCCATGTGTGTAAAACTGGACTGCAATGTTATCTCGTACTACGGGAGTGCAAATAGTACAGGTGAAATATTATCATCAATTTATCAGATATTGATACTTTAGAGAAAAAATTTATGTGTTCAAACTATAACAGAGTTATTATAAATAATCAGTTCTGAATCTCATGACTACACAAACACACTACCTCACCTGGTTTACCCAGTGCTGTACTTCACTCCAGTTCACTCCAGTTCACTCCAGTACACTCCAGTACACTCCAGTTCACTCCAGTTACACTCCAGTTCACTCCAGTTCACTCCAGTTCACTCCAGTACACTCCAGTTCACTCCAGTTCACTCCAGTACACTCCAGTTCACTCCAGTTCACTCCAGTACACTCCAGTTCACTCCAGTTCACTCCAGTTCACTCCAGTACACTCCAGTACACTCCAGTTCACTCCAGTTCACTCCAGTTCACTCCAGTACACGCCTCTATCATCTGTCATGCTACATTAAGGACGTTTGTTTGATCTTAAAAAACAGCTTCTAGAAATTATTTATATCCAGGTGTATTCGTCATGTAGTGCCAAGTTTCAACACATACCCTATGCATTCTATTAGAGTACATAATAAAACCTCCATGAACTTGGCTGGAGTAACTGGTGCATTAATAATTACTACTGATAGTGGGACAACTACACTCAATAGTAGCAAGAGGTTTGTAAAATGCATGTTGTGTATTATTTTGTTTGATGCTTATTAAGTATTATTATTTATATAATGGATTATGGGTTGAAATTATTAATTCTTTATCTATTTGTTGGTAAGGATCGAGTCTTATCAGTAACTCATTTCATCAACAAAATTGTAGTGTTATATTGTCCACCAGAGGCACCACATACACTTTCAGTAGAATCTAACACGCCACAAAGCTATGATTCAGTGACTGACACATATTATAACCTAATGACACATCCCAATATGAGAGGTTCATTTCATGACAGATTGGTTACCTTAGTCTCTCCCTAAAACACCAACTGGCCTGTATGACAGTTCCTCCACAAACCTGTTTCCACAAGTATCCACTAGATGGCAGTAAAGTCAAGTCAAAAATGTATAGCTACACAAAGGTGTAAGAAGAGAGTGATTAACATCACACTATGAAGAAGATATTTGATTTGGGTTAATTAAGACAAAAACTTAAGAATGTATAGTGGGGGATTGCTGTAATAGTGTCAGTGTCTTCAGTAAACAGGCAAATATCTACCATCACAATCGTTAAAAGGACACATCACTACCAGCCAAGTCCCGCCTCTGAAGCCATCCTCGCGTGATGACCCTAACTGTCAAACCTGCTGACCTAACCAGTCTGACATGCTGACAGTATGTGTCGGACTTGCTGACATTACAGGTCTGAAACACTGACAATTACAATTACGTGTCAGGCCAACTGCTGTGTCAGCCACGCTAACATTGCATGACATTTGCTACGGGGTCAGGCATATGTGCTGATATTGTGTCAAGCAAATGGGCAGCATGTGACAGGCATGCTGACGTGTTGACATTTTATGTCAGTCATGCTGACCT
Organism: Ridgeia piscesae; assembly: GCA_025642075.2. NCBI lineage: Eukaryota > Metazoa > Annelida > Polychaeta > Sabellida > Siboglinidae > Ridgeia > Ridgeia piscesae. The sequence continues at coordinate 357,113 of JAODUO010000193.1, forward strand.
CACACATGTCATGCATGCTTACATTATTAGGCACTGTGAGCCTGACATTACATGACGGGCGTGCTGATATTAGACATGTCACAGTTGCTGACGTCATGCTGTAATTTGACTTTGTAGACAAATTGTACATCTAGCCTGCCAGCCTTTGTCCCTAACTTCAAAACTGCATTGCTCTCATGACAAGAAGTAATATTTACACAGATCTGTCACAGTGAGCATTACTAACACTACAACACAATCTCATATTGAGTCGCCCCAGAAAGCAGCCTTGTTTACATGTGCCAGTGTTAATTTAGCAAGTATCATATTCTTGCCCCAGACTGGCATGTATCTACACATACAGGCCTGGGGACCCAGACATATAATCCACACGCCCTTAACCACGCAACGCCTGGTGGACGCAATAAAATGCCAATTAAAGTGGGGAATCCAGGAAATGGGAGGAACAAGTCGATGCCGACCGGCCGGCCGGCATCGAATGGCAGGCGGCCAGGAATTCCAACCGCAAAGTCCGGCGGCAACAAACACACGAACAAAACTCACCAAAGGGTGTGTACGCAGACAACACACGCGGTAATCCGAGGGACGATGTGTACAGCTGCCCCAAGTCCTGTATGTTCCCGACAGCGGGATTGGAGACGACAGCGGACCTGGTCTGGGAGGCTTGCAGCAGATGGGGACTGGTCAGGAACTACGGGAGTACATGGGAACATGAGAGCGGTGCCAGACGATCCCGGATGTTCCATTTATTGACAGGGAGGGGGACAAGGGAAGGAATTCCCCGGTCCCGGGAGCTGCTGGTTGGCGTGTTGGTGTATCATCCCGCTACAGCAGTCACATATTTCAACAGTCTCACGTCTAATCATCCCTCAATCAGCACAGTATGTGTGACTGTATACACGGTTAACCCTTTCCCCCCTCTGTGAGTTTATACTGCCGATTGCTCATCACTGTGACTCTTGAGCCATCCATGTTATGCTGTCATTGCGTAATCAGGTTTTTTCCCTGATATGGTTTATGACCATCCCTCACAACGACTGTCTCTGTCCCCCACATGAGACTGTTGAATAAACAACAGGGTCATTTATTTATATATTGCAGTCTTCTGAGAGTCTCCAATAGAATGACCTATTTTTAGATATCGAGGGAATGGAATGTAATTATTTCAGATTCCTTCTGTTGTAAGATGAATTCGCTATTCAACTGTTGCAAGTTTTGTATAACACCGCTGGCTACCACGGTGACATGGCTTAATTTAGAATTATCTATTTTGGTCAAATTAAATCATTTTCTTCTTCTACTATATACCTTGGCCTTGTACCAACACAAAGATGGTCAGAAATATACCTTGTAGTTGTTTCTAATCATGCCATTGTTATAGTAACATTCCTATTACCATTCAAGAGCCATTTCCATTTTACTCATCTTTTATACAGTAATATTATTTCCCTGGCTGTCACATTAATAAATGTTATATTTATATATATTCATGGCTGACATAACCTATCTATCATAAATATCAGATCAATGACTAGAACTCTTTATTCCATCGCAACACAGTTTCCCCTGTTTAGTTTAGGTCCAAAAGGCTCTACTGAAATTGTTTGCTAAATAAAACAACTTTTCTTCTTTTCTCTGCCATAGACAATCACCATTCTATGCAATCACATCACTGGTATAGTTTCAAGCATTTCAGGGCGACACAGCCAATTCCACAGATCATAGCTTTCTCCACGAAATGTCATGCAGCCAACTGTGAGAGAAATTTGCCAAGAACTACCATTGTTTTGCAATAGTGTGACAGGAAATTAAACCTAAGTCATATCCAAAATACAAAACGTGCATGTATGCCACGTGAAACGCTTCAAATGACTGCCTAAACAGATCAAATGGAAGCATCAATTTCATTTGTATACTTGCTTGTCTTTGTATCTTGTAAACACATAATTTGTCATTTTGTCATGCTGTAATGAATATTAAAAACATAATAGTCCTTCCTGCTCATTCATAGATTAGCAGACCTAATCTAATATTGTAAAATATACTTGATCATACAGTGTGAGTCTGCATCCCTATTCATTTCCATCCCATATTTTTATCCATTCTTCCTTTGTGTGTCATTTACTAATGAGCTACACCTATGTTTCTCGCTACTCATTATCTTCCAACTTTTTCCCATGGGAGCAACTTTCCCGATTCAGGATTCTTCCAGTGCTGTTCAACCATCACCCAAATGTTATCGCTCTGTGACAAGCATTCCTTCCCTTCCAGACAAGTGGGGCAAAGACCTGCCTTGGCTACATGGTAAACCAGGGTAGGTCTACATACACACCTTCCTTTTTGTTGTGACAGTTTCAAAGGGTTAATATCAGTGTTTGTTTCGTGAGCTCCTAGCTACCAAATCTGCCAAACCGGCATTCAATGACTAAAGCAGAAATTACCATAATGAAAAAGCCTCTCCAACCCAGACATTATGAAATATAAATGACCCAGAATAGTATATTACTACAGTATATAAGTTGTATGAAACGGTTTGCCGTTTCATACATGTGTGGGATTTATTTCATCAAAAGTGTACTAACTTTCAGAATTTGTTTCCAAAAACAGCATTGCCTATATATAGACACCAGCGTTCCAACTGTGTAATTGCAGCTAGCGAATATAATGTGGATGAACATTAAATGGCTAATGACACTACTTGTTTTACTGAGCGAGATGATAGGACTGATCCTGTGAACACAATTGCTGGCTGAGACAATGAGAAATATGTAATGCTGTCAACATAATAGTCGTAGTTACAACATTCAAATTTGAGTTGGTGATATTTCAGTATTTGGTGCCTGATTGGACTCACTAGAGATATGCCAACACAGACAGAAAGTATTAGGGTTAACGTTTGGATTACTCTGAATGGTTGACTTTTATTCTCTGTTCTTTCTTATTGTTCAGAATTTGTAATGAAGTAAATTACTGGCATTTTGTACATTTATTGATAACTTAAGTTTTATGAAAAGTCAATTTTGCCCCATTTATAAGACTAATTGATCATTTATCTATTCCCAATTTTAATTGTGTCACATTATTAGTACAATTCAGAAAGCAGTACACAATGATTTCCCCTTAAACAAAATAATTATACCTACTTGGAGAATGTCAGATGTAATACGTGCCGTAGAACTAGAAGTTGTAACCACAAACGTGCCTGATTCCACTGTTGCTGCAGGCACTACAGGGATGACATATGACTGGGACATCTAATTTTTCCTAAGAACACTCATAGAATCATGACATCAGACATTCCTCGGGAGGATATGTTTCCCATTTTCCCCGCAGGGATGTGTTCACCAGGACACTGGGACATACCGAGACCGTAGGAATCTGTAGTGGATGCTTGGACAGTGACTCAGGGCAATACATAACATGCCCTCTCAGTTACCCCATCTGATCACCCCCAGTGGCTCAGCACCCCAGGATTCGATAAATTAACCCTGCACTTTCCCTAGTCACCCCACCCCACCATTTACACCAGTTGTACATATACAGTGCATGCACGTGTGCATGTGTGCGTGTGCCAGATGTGAGAACATGTGCCGACCACAGACAGAATCCCCATGAATGAACCCCAGTGACTGGACAACTGGCACCCAGCTGTGCGTCGCTGGCCGTCTATTTATAGCACTCCTAGAACTGATTCTAGGAAGAGACCGGGATGCACCATGAGCCCACGTTGATTCCTATCTTCTCCCCTTTCTGCAGGGTGCCATCAAACGTGCCTCACTGCTTCCCGCATGGGAGAAAGTAGGCAAACACTCACAGAAGTGAGATGACTAGCGGTTAATCTACCATCAGGTGAAATTTCCCTATGATGAAAACATTGGGGTCAGACTACCATTTTCTTTACTTATAGAACTAACAAGCAGTCAAGCACTATTAAAAATAGCATGTTTTGATGATTCTTCAGAGTTCTACAGACAAAGTAATGATCCAGTGAGGAGAATAACAGAGTTGTTCACTTCAAATATGAACAACAGACTAAGCAATTACAATCCTTGTACATGATGTAGTTCCATTATAGACTTAAAATCAACAACTTTTAAAATTCAGAAAAATCTTAGTAGTCCACCACTGCAACATAATTTTTCGATTGTGATTCATAATGGAATGTGTTTGTCTACAACCCTTTCAAAAACGTTGATTCAGAAATAACAACCCTTTCAAAAACGTTGATTTAGAAATAAAATTACAACGAAGCTTGTATAAAACCTGGCTTGCATTTTAAGCAATGCCTCCCTTTGCCTAATACAGCTGTAGTAATGATCCAAACATTCTGCCCACCTCTCCACACCACCGTGCATGCCTAGCATCCTGTCAATGGAGTAGGTAGGTTATCACAATGAATATGTAGTTCATGCCTTGCCTATGTGGGGAGTATTTCAACCGGAAGCCCCAGTTCTTCCCAGGGGAATATTGGGAGACAGAGAATCCCTGGTGATTCTGAGGCTCATCCCATATGAATCCAGGATCCTTGGGGTGCTTCAGAAAGACCCCTGTGGATCTTCGACGTAAATCAATTGTGCCATCAACGCAGGGAATCTGTACACATAGGAGAGAATACCACACCACTATGCCAGAACAGAGTGTGTATGAGGATACGCTGCCCAATACATAAATCAACATGCATAATTGACCATACAGGTTTCATAAAACTCTGAACAAAGGTCTGTTAAACATCCAAATTTGTAATACATTTTGGGCAAATACCGGTACATTATAAGATCGGTTGACTTAAATTAAATACAACAATTCACGATGCAAAAGGAAGCCATTTCTGAAAATCAGACTATATATATTATATATTCAATGAATGCATGTAGCTTGTGTTGTTCATCCATCTAAATATGTGAAACCTGTATGCCATCTTATTGCTTATCTCTGTATATTAAAGCATCTATCAACACAATATAGCAAGATTTAATCAGGCCATAATAACAATTAATCAAAATTCAGTCAAACCAGCCACATCTTATGTGTTGCCCCCAAAACAAAAATCAAGGTTTGTTTAATTACATGCCAAGTCTCATTTGTGTTTTGTATAGGCAGTTAATATTATTTCCTGTCAATGCTTATTTTCACTCCAACACACGCTGTTGGAAAGATGCTAGCACTATCCTATTTCTTGAAGCCTCAGCATCAAAGAAGACCTAAAATAGGTAATTCAAACAAATCACTTGGTAGTATTCCCAAACGAACCTCAGATAAGAAAGACTAGGATGCTGCCAAACGTGAACCCAAGAATCTGGCAAGAAAAGAGCATCAAAACCACAGAGACAGTCACAAAAAGTTCCTCTCTGTGGGAGGGAGGATTCCTACATCTGGAAGAGAGTAGGGCCCCAAAACAGAATGGAGAACCCTTTATAATTAGCTGAAGGTTTGGGATTATCTTCAGCCTTCCGAGAGGTGGGAAATGTAAGGAATGCATTGTAGATGCAATGTCCCTCTCCCACGGAGAAATAAACAGCGTAATGACTTGTTCTGTTTTCCCAAGGGCAGTGAGAAGTTGTTTTGTGTCTGTGCCAATTAGTCGAGATCATTAACATTTTTAACTGGAAGTATATTACAATTTAGAATTTAAGGTATTTATCTATTTCACACCTAGCCAAACTAGTTAAAATTCTCAATGTTTTCAGTTTGTTATCTTTAAATACTGGCTTATGTTCTTTCACAAGTTTTATGACAAAACAAGATATAATCATGCTTCCAAATGCTAAAACTGTTCCTTTATCTGCATCACATTATTCACATAGCATAGCTCTGTTACACAACCAAGAACATGTGTCAACCAAGGACCTGTGTTTGACATTCAGTCAACGATAAGGGTTTACTACAGCTGATGGCAGATGTTGTTATCTGCCAAGACCAAGCTGGTGCATGACTCCACAGGCTGAAGTCAGCCAAAGCATGAGATATCACACGACTCCATCTCTTAGATCACGATCAAATCAAGACCTACGAACAAACCAGTTTGCACCAGTGTGCACTTCTAAAGGTTCACCCTTCTAAATGCATGTAGGAAAAGCTTAATTTTGATTGAATCTAGACAAAACATATCCAAAAAAGCAAAAGTGGATCACCACAACAACCAATAGATGGCTTTTCAAGGCCTAAACAGACAAGCATTATCTTTAAACTGTGATCCAAATTATTAAATAATACCTGAACCCCCTTACGGAATCCATTTCTACGTATTTCATACAATCCAATTTCTTACTAACTCTGTTGTGGCTGACTACATAATTACCGATACGGATGGTGACACACAGAATGACAGTGACCATCACACAAAGCACACTGTGTCCTGCTGAAAGATCGTGAAATCTACACCTGCATCTGCTAACCCCATCATGATACCAGGGTCATTATTTACCCCAGGAGCTGCCTAGATGTGACAGTCTATTCATGACAGAGTGAACTGAAGATCTGAATATTGAATAGTATCACAAAAACAATCACCAATATTAAGAAATGACTTTAAGAGGGTAACATAAATGACTTGGATTCACTATAAACCAACTATCTCTAAAACACTAAAGGAGCTGTGTTTATCAGGAGCCATCCATCACCTCCTACCTGGGAGAGGGTTTACTGTAACACCCTACAGTCAAGGTTCAATCACTACTTTGATGATGCGCTGTACTAACCAAAGTTTTCTCCAGAGAAAGACAAACTACACAAAATGCACAATATCAAATTATTTACTTTAATGTTGTTGAAACACACCCGCACAGATCCACTAAATTCTTTACCCACAGTCCAAGAGTGGATACCCCCTTGGTAGTTAGTTTCCAAATTGAGAAGGCAAAATCTCCCAGTGCTGCCAAACTCTGCCCTTTGAATGATATGGTGCTGCCACCTACCAGTTAAATTAGCACTAAATGTTAAAACCTCTTCCATGAGTCTACATAAAAATTATTTTGTATGTATCTGTTTAGATCATTTATTTTGTACAATTGTTCTGAGAATGTGTGGATCTATTTGAGATGAAACTGTTTTATGAGTAATATGTACAGGGACACCACGTAACACAGGATTTTTCGTCACATAGATTAGACTACTGAGGCTGCTACAGAACATTACTCAACCAAAACCAGTTTTAAAACGTGATCTCATTCTGCGTAAAATAAACATTAACCCTTTACCAATATGTATTATTATGTTGAATGTTGCATCAGTATGGTGAACTACAGCATCAGAACAGATCATCACAAATTAATAATGCATTTACATACAAACATTTTGTGTTTCATTAGTCACATGACTGGCCCCAACAACGTGTGTCATGTAATAGTGCCCACTATAAAATCCAACTTAAATTCACCAACTTTAAATCTACGCTAATGCTACATATTGAACTGATTAGGAATGGTAAACAACCTGTCACATGCTTTGGTTAATTTGTGCGAGGAATAACCTATTGACATTTGACAGCTTCGAGCAGCGGCAAACAGCTTTAGAATATGCTCCACTGACATTTATTAACGGGTCTTCATCCATTAAAGCCGGCTTAATGTGCAGAGGACAAACAATTAAAATGAGACTAGAAATGCCATCTAGGGGGCAGGGTAGGACAAGGCTGGGGGGTATGTGCTGTCTCTTGTTGGGTGTGAGCATAACAGAAGACAAAGCCTGCTGTTGTAGTCGCATTAAATGAGCTAATTAAGGAGTGGTCATAATTTATCAGGGGTAGACCAGTGGAATTGCAGGAATTAGTCTGGGATAGGTCAGATTTCTGTGTTTGTGATGGGTGGGTAAATGTTCAGTCTACAGAATTTTGCGAAGACTAAATAATTTATCCGTTGAGCACAAAACCTGGAAACGTTCAGATCATGTTGTGTCCCTCAGTAACTTTGGCCTGTTTTCTTCTCCCGTGCTAAATAACAGTTACTTTCTTCTTCACTGCAGTTTTACAGAAATTACCTGAAATTATGTGGTTGAAAATCACACTACAGTGTACAGAAATGTATACAAAATTAATGTTAATTTTTTTGTAATCTGCAAGGACCTCAGGGTATATATGCTTGTGCCAAAGCACTGCCAGAACTTTGGACCTGCCTCACTGCCACACAGTCAAACATATTTTTTAATAATTGTTAACAGCTGAAATGCATCTTCACTGGCTGCAAATACGTTACTTTTTGACAGCCCAATTTCCACAACATGTATTCAATCGACCTCAACTTACAGTGACCTCATCTCACAGTGAACTCAACTCACAGAGACCCCAACTCAGTGATCTCACCTCAGCTAACATAACTCACAGTAACTTCAATTCACAATGAGTTCAACTTACAATGAATACAGCTCACAGCAACCTTAGCTTACAGTGACATCAGCTCAAAATTACTTCAACTTACAGCAAACTCAATTCATGATGACCTCAACCCAGTGACTTCAATGAACAATCTGTCACTTTTGGACATTTGTAGAATCGTTTGCAGTTAACTTTTACTGCAAACAGGCTGCCACAAATAAATGTAAATATCACTAAATATTAACAAAAGCCATATGGAGGCACACTGATGCATGATCTATACAGGTCCTGTGTACGGCAGCCATAACCAATCTATATCTTAGTCATTCTGATCTGAAGGCTCACATATGCACAGAACAGGATTCTTGTAAGGACTATAAAAGCGTTGAACCAACTCACTTATGGTGACCAACCAGTCGATTGTCAACCCATTAGGTGAGCTGCCTACTTTTCCGTGTCAATGTGTCATGAATAGAACGCCAACAGAGTCGCTGAACCGTGACCATTTTGTCAAAGGCTGATCGCCCGTAGAAGGTACTGTAAATGTCCACAGCCCACACACACACACACACACACTGTCACACATTTCCAGCCAAATGCATTGGTTGATTTGATGTACTTTGAATGAACAGAAACGTTCATTTCCAGTTTTTCAAAATGCAGTTGTGTGTCACCAGTTTGTACTGGTATCTTGAGTTACACACATTGATTTTGGAGGTCAGTTGTGGTCACTACCCTGACATATGTCCAGCTGTTTCACAGCTGAATGCTGGCAGATCCAATACAGTAATTTTTTTAAGAAATACTCATTTAAAAATAGATTTAATTTTTTAAAAGTCACCTTCATAGATGAAGGCAACAAGAAAACAGATTTCTATATATCTGGGGGTATAACATAAATATAATGACCCATCTAACATTGCTTAGTCTGCAATAGGCTAGCACACTGCAGTGTGGCAAAAGAGTAAATGCCATTTTCTGAGGAATGTTTTGTTATATTCAATTATTTGAAATGAAACCTCTACAACGAATCCACTTCCAAAATACTCCCTCAGCCCAACCAGTTGCTGTGAAATCAAGAAACAATAATGTTCCTTGCTGCATGCACAGCACAATAAAGACCCAAAGACAACCACAAATGTTACATAATGGTTCATGCATTCCATTATCCATGGAGAGATGTCTGAAGATGATTCCTGATACTGACTCTGACCTATCACCCATGTTTACATTTAACCTGGCAGCCCATACAAAGTCAGCAGAAGCCAGGTGAATGTACAATTGTTATGACTATCATTATGCTGACGATTGCAATCAGAAATATAAGTCACCACTATCACAACCCAACCATCTAACAAAATAGTATCGGGCTCATTGAGAACACACAAACCTGCTACAGCTACAGCCCTTGTTCCAGAATCCAGATTACAATTTTGGGTTTCATGTGAACCCCCGAAAACGTTGTAACATGTGGCACAGATCCACTTACCCTGGTAGTTAGATATGTAGTGTCATTCCACCAGTGAAACTAAATATGGCTGACTACACACTCTCAGTCTGCAAAACATTTTCATCAATAGACTTGGCAATAAACAGGGTCGTATAACTGATTGATTTCCGACAAGAGAGCTGACTGCAAGATCACCATCACTGGTGGAATCACATGTACACGCTACGTATGCATTTAGTTGCTTCACAAGAACATCACTGGCTGTTAGGCATTACCCAAATTAACACTAAAGGAAATGTTTAACATTTAGGACATCAACTGAAAGTTGTACTACAAAATATAACAATTTACTGGTTCTGCAAGACAATTCTGAATATTGTACAAACTGCAGCGGTTGCAATTTGATTTTCATGGAATACAAGTCCCTGAAGACATCATAATTGTCCTGGAGTCTTGGGTGTGTAGACATGATAAATTGATAATGCAAGAAAACAGTCTAACAGAATCAGAAGTCCATAACCAGTGTTCTGTGCTCAAAACAAATACCAAAGACTCACCAATGCGCTTCAGTTCTGGTCCGGTGACTTTGGTGACACCTGGCGAAGACACAAAACAGAATGTCAAAAGATTATCATTGAAGATCAAGGCTGAGCACTTGAGTCTCTCACCCCGACTGACATACCAACATACACCTGCAATCTCATCCAAACATTGAACAACTCGAGCAATCAGTGAAGAGCAATGAATTATTGAGTAAGCGGAGCGTGACGTCAGATTCAGAAAGATGTGCTGATTGATGTGCCGATGTGCTACAAGTGTGAAGCAGGACATTTAATTACCATCTCACACATTGTATCCTCAAATTCTTTAGTCAGTTCATTATTAGAACACACATGCATGCACACGCACACGCACACGCACACGCACACGCACACGCACACGCACACGCACACGCACACGCACACGCACACGCACACGCACACGCACACGCACACCCTTGTGCACTGTACATGTTTAAGCCAACTCTGATTATAACCAGCAAAGATTTTTTTGTCAGAAACTGGAAAATAAATGGAGACTATATTATATGCAAAATATAATACTGGTGTGATTGGAGAGAAGTCAAGTTGTGAAGTAAAATCTACTGGTTAAACTGCACAAAAACATTCTGTTTATCAATCATTCCGCAAACTTGTGAGCATGCTGAGATGTTGACTATGGACCATGACATACTACATAAGAAGCCAGTGAAATCAGCTACTTTTTCAGTGTTTAAAAAACTCTTACCATTTACCCTTACAGTAAAATTATACACCTAGCAATCACAGTTAAAGAAGTTCTGTGAGTCATGGCCCAATGGTATATGCTATACAATGTATGTTACTAACAAGGGACTGTATACAGTCAATATGATATCTCAAATAGCTGTCTGTTTACTACCAGGTAATTGGTCTGGTACAAAATAAAATTACACTAACAAAATATACATATACATATTATTACATACATTGTACTTATATACACAATTTGTATTCATAGGCAAGCATGCTTAAACACAGGTATACCCAAGATTCAGAATACAGTCCAATACACATACTTTCTGGAATATACTGTGTTTTAGTAAAACTCATTGGCCTGAATATAAAACATGTTTATCCTTCAAGCTATACAACATCCATTCAACGTCTAAAGAGACACTTCCCAAGTACATGTATGTTATGTCCTATGACTGAGCACTGGACTTATCATGACCTATCCTAGAGGCAGTTGTAGATCTCTATTTCTGGATAAGGAAGTGATGTTTTCATAAGTTCTACTCCAGCGAGTTGTCACAATGCCAGCAACCAGCCATGCTAGCTGTAGTCTGCTGTACTGCAACTCAACACACGTATCAATGCCATCACGACTCATACAATTTAGCTGAACTTCCATTTAACTCAGGCCAACTGCTGCCTCGGACATGAAGCATATCTCACAAGAACTACACGTATAGATTATATATTATAGACACACATGTCAATGTTGAAGAGTCTTCAGTAACGATACGTTTACACATGTGCTCTTACACTCTAAGTATTTTACTTCAGTGTTACGCCTTCGTAGCATTTTACTTATATTTATAAGTGCAGTTTGTTTACCATTCCATTACAAACTTGAGTAACTGGCATTTACAGTGAATAGACTGAACTTGTGCAACATAAACAGGGTCAGTGGTATACTGTGAGATGCCATCTGCATATCTGACCTGGTCTATATACTATACTACTGGGAAGTAACCCAGGTCATTATATTATGTCTAGTATGCAATGGGGAAATTACCCAGATCAATCCAATGTCATCTATTATTATTATCACATATATTTCATTATATATACTGCTAATAATAATACGTCTTAACATAGGGGATGTGATCAATAAACTAAAACGGGAAATAAATCACAACTAAAACAGGGTTAAATTCACATCAGTGGTGTTAGATTGCCTATCATTCTACAGTATTGTAACTAGGTGTGTCAATGTACTATCTGAGGCCAGCCCACCCACAGGGATACATAAATAATCATATAAAAACATTGTTAAAGACTTAGATAATTTTATTTACTCTACCATGTCAAGTTGATCACGATAGATAACCACATGACTGGTAGGCTCATTTTAACATTCACTGCCAAAATGTATTCAAATGTGAGAATTCCATATAAAATACTCAGAATGAAACAAATGTTTTCCAATGAAAAATCTGTTTGCAAGCAGAATTGTTATAGTTCAAACAACAACAACAATCTCAGAAATGATGTGTCACTGTAATTCTTCTGAGAAGTAATTGTTGCATAGCTAATAGCATATCAACGTGTTATTGTTACAGATGAATAATGTACACTAATGCTATTTTAAGTGACTTACTTCCATTTTCACGGAAATCCATATTAAAAGTTGCACTTAGAAACATACAGGCGTATGCCAGTCTGCCAAAACAAAAATGAAAAAGCCTATTTTATTGCCAGTTATCGTTGGCAAATTTTCACTGGAAATTTGTACCTACAGTGTACATACATACTAGTAATATGATACATGGAAATGATACAGCAAATCAATAGATTATCATATTACTTGCAGATAATCTAATCTAACTGATAAATTCAACACTCACTTCAAGTGGACCATTAGTTTCCACAACAAAATACTGATAACAAATTAGGTCACTATAGCACTCTTCAACAAAGACAACAAACAAAGCAACCACATGTGCGTATCTTGCGTGCACTCAGTGTTGATTATGTTAATTATTAATGAAGCAAACAAAGTGAGGGAAGCTGGTAAAAAAGACTATAGAGTTATTATACAAAATAAAAAACAATTACTTGAGAAAGTAACTGTGCATGAAGTATGGGGATTGGTGAATGAATAAATTAATTATTTTGGACGAATATTTTATTTTGAGATTACATAGACTTAGGCTGGCTCCGGAATGTATGCCATAGACAGTGCCAGGATGACGTAATTCACACCAACTGATTAAGACTTGATTATTGATCATCAACCAATTCTAAAAAACACTTTAATTATATCTATGGAAAGCCTCCAGTTTACTTCCAAAACCTGAGTGAAAGAGTGAGCAAGTGTGAGCATGCGCGCGAGCGAGAGAGAGAGAGAGAGAGAGAGAGAGAGAGTAGGAGAGAAGAGACAGAGGAGAGAAGAGAGATAATGGAGAGGAGAGGAGAGAGAGGAGAGAGAGCAGAGAGAGAAGAGAGAGAAGAGAGAGTAGAGAGGAGAGAAAAGAGAGAAGAGAGAGAGAATGGAGAGGAGAAAAGAGAAAGGATAAGAGAGAGAAGAGAGAGGATAAGAGAGAGAAGAGAGAGGATAAGAGAGAGAAGAGAGAGGATAAGAGAGAGAAGAGAGAGGATAAGAGAGAGGATAAGAGAGAGAAGAGAGAGGATAAGAGAGAGAAGAGAGAGTAGAGGAGAGAGAAGAGAGATGATAAGAGAGAGAAGAGAGAGGTTAAGAGAGAGAAGAGAGAGTAGAGGAGAGAGAAGAGAGAGACGAGAGAAGAGAGAGAGAGAAGAGATAGAGTTTTTCAACATGATCTTACCATAAGAATGTGTAACGTCACCATTTAATTTTATAACCAAGAAACACTTTTTGGTTTCAGTGACACTACCATAAAGGCAGACTTGTGTCCACAAAGGTATTACACAGAAGAATGCAGTGAAGAAAACTTGTTGGTAAACAGCAGGCAACAACATTAAACAGATGATAACATTCTCAAGTGCCACATACCCGGTAAGTGCCACTGGGAGGTGAAGATAACTACCTTGGTAGCCAACTAGATGTCATGGCATGTGTGGGGGAGGCAAGATGCAACAACCCACGTCAGACCTCAGCACTAGTGCGAACATTTCGATTCAAATGAAAGAAGATGTGACTCATATGACGTAAGACCACATTTCACTTTTCCACAGGCGGCCATTATAACGTTTCCTTCATTTCCTATAAAATTTCAATGGGCCTGTTACTGACAATTTTTATAGCACATTTAACCTCTACTGGTAGACAAAGCGTAGTGATATTGCTGTGGTACCTTATAGAAATAGCTCTATGCAGGATGTCTAATTTCTGTGAGGACAAATATAGTGTGGACTGAATAGAAATTGTTTTTGTTCTGCATGCCATCGTAGATCTGTCAAATTATGACAGACGACAGTCAGTAGTTTTCTGCATATTGATACTGGTGTTATTTTAATTGGTAATGTCAAAATGACAAATTCTAGCAGGAAGGAATGAAGGGATGTCAGGTTTCAAAGTGGTTTGTGGAAACCTTTCGTCAGATAATGGCAGATGAACACCCTATTGTGGTCTTACCTCATGTGCAGTGTGACAGTGTCGAGATATCACATGCAAAGGTCAAGAGTAATGATGTGGCCATCATAACTGGTTATCCATACCGTGATGTGTGGAGATATTCTCAAATAATCTATTTGCTGTTCACTAATTCTGTTTACTGGTACAATGATAATCCTGAACAGCAATGTATAATGACAGTCCCACAAATATACACAAATGTGTATCTCATAAATGAGGAAAAGGATTAACAATGATATTGAGTGTTGACCTTAAATGTAATTACATGATATATATTAAAATAAAGATACGTTCTAACATGCAGACGTGCGTTCATCCTAAACATAAACTTTGGCAGTGGTCACACAACCATTTGCCATTGTTCCTTGACAGTTAAACACTGACTTAAATACATGACAACATTTGCCGTGATTTATCTGAAGTTGACTTGAACTGGCGTTGTCCCTAAGTTTTCACAGTTTCAAGCATGATTATACAACATAGCAACAGCACACAACATAAGCATTAAGTAGATATGGGTCACATGGTCAGATGGAATTATTTTGACATTTATCAAAGGTTTGGTAACGTAGCAGTGCACCACTTTGGCACAATGACAATGGTACAACTGATGAATGATTTACAGGTGATTTCATATTACTTCACGCCGTCCATCGACATTTCACCACCACAGACCCTGAAAATGACATGAATCATTTATCTGGGCCTTCTCTGCCTGACTACCTCCAGCCGATCCACAACGTACTCGTTAAGCATTGTTAATTAATAAATATTTGCCATAGCATGAATGACATGTTGGTTTGTCGTGCCAGGATTGACTGCAAGTATGGCATGTTACTTCTTTGATAGCCATTTACATGAAGAAGATATGACATGTTGGTCATTAGCTTCCTGAAATTAACTACATTTTAAGCATCATTGATACACAATATAATAAGATGTTTTTAAATGTATTTTTATTTATAATACTCTTGTTATCGAAAACAAAAAATATGTGTGTGTATATATACATATTACATTTATATATATATATATATATATATATATATATATATATATGTTTATATGTATATATATATATATATATATATATATATATATATATATATATAAACTTTCTAATGAATAGATGAGCCAACTGGTGGATAACATTCAACAGATGACTTCTGAGCCGGACTTTCTTCCTGGTGAAGTCACATGGCAATGCAGAGTAGGTTAAGCAAGACTACCCTGCCTGTTTCTGGGTAACGGAACAGGCAGTGTATCTAAAGGGGTCATCTCATGTAAGGCATGCTTGTCTACAAGGTAATAATTATGTAGGCCTTTCTCCTATTCAAACAACTGCAAATGCTGCCTACACATCAGTCGGAACCTGATAACAATAGGTCCATTGGACCATTTGGCGAAGTCACACACAGTCATCTCTATCTGTGTGTAAACTGTGTATCTAGTAAACAAAATACTGCAGATATTAGGGGTTTGTGACAAGCCCAATAAGAACTGTATAGTCACCTTCTGGTGAAAATAATACCATATACATATTTCATTTTGTTCTTTGCGGTCAGTCGTAGCAACAGCAAGCCTGGTATGTGACGCCCAGCAAATCGTGTAATTGACAAAAATGCACAGCTTTTTTGTAGTAGCATTCCGATGTGACATACACTCAGTTATTCCCAATATTTAATCGGCTGGAAGCGCTATGGATAAGCGGCTGTTTGTCGGTCAAATCCAGATGTATGTATGTTGCCAGTATTAATAGTGTAAGCCAACCTGCAAACACTGGGTGTAGTTGTGCATTCACATTCTTCCACAGTGCTCATATTATGGATGAAATTTTAAATAAAGCATTACTAGTGATGGTAGCAGAGTAATATCTACATCATAACATTTACAAAATAATAGTCATAGCAATGGCGCTACCTTTAATTATTTGTAGAAAATATGATGTGGTAACTGTGTTTAACGATTTTTTTAAGTTTTCATCCAAGATAAATAATTTTAGTGCTGGCATGTTTGACTCTAAAATATTAAATATTGTGTACTTTGGCAACAAACTATTTTTACTGGTTCTACTGGTGCAACACAATAAGTATACCACCTGGAACTTTACCAGGAACACCAACGTTTGTAGTTTAGAAATATTTATTCATCAAAACGCATAAGCACACAGCTCACAATTTCATAGGTCTGGTCTCTAGTAATCCAGAAAACCCATCATGTTCCATGTTCATAATTACGTTAACACATGTGTGAATCCAGAAACACACATACACACACATACACACACATACACTCACACATACAGTGCCACACACATACACACTCACTCACTCACTCACACACACACACACACACACACACACATACACACACATACACACACATACACACACATACACACACATACACTCACACATACAGTGCCACACACTCACTCACTCACTCACTCACACACTCACTCACTCACTCACTCACACGCACACATGCACACACGCACACACGCACACACGCACACACAGTGCCACACACAGTGCCACACACAGTGCCACACACAGTGCCACACAGTGCCACACACAGTGCCACACACGCACGCACGCACGCACGCACACACGCACACACACACACACACACAGTGCCACACACGCACACAGAAGGTATGAGTGTGTGCCTGTGTGGGTGCCAGAATTAATAAGGATTGACTCTACATTAAACCTTTACAGTTTACACCTTACATCATTTTATGAAACCTGACCCGAAACCTTGCAGCGCATGACCAGAATTACCATATTGGTACATCAGATTTTTTGCACTAACGTCTTTTATGCACTTAATTTCTGAATAATGCAACTTGCGGTTATTTTAAAGCTATCGGAATTTTGCACAAGACTCAATATACCAATCAACTATAAAATAAAATGTAACCCAACATGTCTGGGTGTGTTTGCACAGAATGACATGCATCTGCAACTTCTTTGTCAGTTAATATTTCCAAACGGCGTTCATTCATTAAAAAATTAAATAACGTAAAGTAACATAACACAATTCAAAGTACATACACCAAAGATACACAAAGTAGAGAAGATGACTTTTACGCATTGCAAAAGCATAAAAGATGCTTTTGAGCACTTTAAAACACTTTTGGGTGTTCAAATTATAAAGGTGTTTTCCAAAACAATCTGCCTGTTTAGTTTGACTAGATAAAACAACCCCTGACCTAACTATTCACACAGTACCTTAACAGTGGGACTCAGTTCAAGCCGAATTGATTCAACTGATGCACAACAATTTAATTATACACTTGTACTACGACTAGATCTATGCAGAGTTTGTCTATGATCACTCAACGACCCATCTATCAAAGTGTTAAATCATCGAGTGTACAATTCAATAAGCCATGTCCCGTTGACGTTCAACCATTCATGTCGTGTGACAATGACACAATGAAACAGGTCAGACCGAAGTGGATCCAACCTGAGGTCAGTCCAACTTCATGAGGCCTTATTGGATGTAATGACTCATTCAATTAGTGAATAATCACTGCCCTGGGAACTATTTACAATGCTGCCTCACAAATGTGCACAAAGGGCATCCTGTCTTAACGGCAGTTCTGCCACATGCATGCAATCTGAACTGTATCTGGAAGACTAAACAGAGTTAATAACCACAGATATTATTTTTGCAACAGACAGATGGAATCACATCGTATTTAGTCCAATTGTAGTGATTTGTATCTGTGGGTAGCTTCAACTCATGGCGATATGTTTTTACTGATGCTAGGTGCACTAGTCGCTGTCTGCCATGACGTCATAGAAATACTCTGTAGACGCCAGCTTCAGGGCATTGAGGATGTATGTTTCTACTTCTATTAATTCTGACTACAGACTGGCACTTAAAAGAACTAAACTAGATTAACGTGAAACTATTCTTAGTCACTGGCCGCAAGAGCAGATTAAAAAAATTAACCAATGGCAACACAATCTGGAATAATCATTTCACTCCGATGTGGTCTCAGTAAACTATTTGATATTATGAAAGATCATTATTATTCATGAATGTTTCCAAGTCTAAATATAAACAACACAGCTCTAAAAGAACAGTCCAGTTTTTCTGACAAGCAATGCAATCATTCTGTTTAGTGTGCATTTCGGTGCAATATTCATTATACCACTATAAATATGCGCAATTGTGTCATTTACATGCATGGTAACATTTAAATCAATATTTAAATCAAATGTTCAGAATTATTCAAAACAGGATCCTGCCAACAGCCACATTGTCCTACAAGTGACACACGTGTGCTTAAAGTCAGTCACTAAGCCTGGGTGCAGCAAGTGTCATTGTCTGTCAACGTGCCTTATCCCTCCTCATAAACAATTTTTTCCCCGTACACGAAAAAAATAGGCACCGTCTCAAAATTACTGTCACTTTGTACGTACACATGGATGTGTACTTGAAACAATGATCTATCCCCTTCCTGTTCATTCCCACAATGCCCCGGGAGGAAGGCATGATGGAGGACACTTTGTCACCCGGACACTGGGGACACAGATGGCAGCATGAGTCAGACAACAAAGGTCTGTGAGCACAGAGAGACAGCCACTGGGATGACTTCACTCTGACGTCATCGCTGCACCACAAGGAAGGGCAACAAAGGAAATTTGTGGTTTTGTGACACGTAACCATGACCATTCCAAAATGTCAATAATTAATGTCTTTTTAACTCAGAACCGCTGCACCAGGCAGGTGTCCTACAGGCCTGCGTTATATGAAACTTTGAAATACATAGAAACAATTGTTTGTGAATTTGAATTTGACATTGTTGGTTGACAATTCCGCAATAACAATAATAACAGATCATGCAGTTCTAACTTAACACCATTATTACTATTATATTACATCAGGACTCACAGGATGGTAAACAATCCTTTTCTTAATGTTTCCTAGTGAAGTTGACATGGAATTTATCTGTCCAGGTCTGCCGGGAGTAAAGTGAAACGTGACATGAGGCAGAGGATGTCAGGACTGGACACTGTTCTGTTTAAGAACGTTCTCACCTTTTGTGGAAAAATATATCTATGTATAGAGGCTAACCACATGAAAACAATCTTGCATGATGTTTTACATCACAGTTTTAAGAGCTTCCCAAAGGGAATCATAATTACATAAGAGAGTAGCTTTCATCCTATTCGATTGCTTCTCATCATGCAGACAAACACATGCACAATGTGTGCATCTGTGACTCAGTCTAGAGATTAGCATGTTCTTCAAACAAGACATTAATCATTTATAACTATAATGATGTGTTTACATTAAAAACAGAGTAACTTGACAACACTAATTTCCTCAGTGTTTAGTTTCCAATGTAAATAATGATTTGGTTAGATTCTGATTATCTCAGGTCTCTTGAAAAGAAACCTACCAATATATTCAAAAGTCATCCTGCTTAAGAATACAAAGTCATGTCCATTACTGGTGGATGTGTAGCAAAGAACAAAGTCTGTATTACTGCATGAAAACAGCAACAGTTTCTGTACTTCTGTGGGAGAGAGTGGGACCAAACCATCAATATCACTATGTGTCTTCAATGAAGTTTGCCTCCCAAATGTGTTATTTGTCATCGTACAAACAGAATGCCATCACTCAGAAAACTGAGTCACAGCAGGCAACATTCTAAGATATATTCCTGGAAAACCAATACTATTATAGGATTCTGTCTGTGCACAACAGAATGAGTTATCTGACAGGAGTCAGTCCAAAGAAAACATCTTAGTGAAAGATATTTCCATGTCACAGTCATACTACCACCGAGTTTTAAAACATTCAGGGAATGCTGATTTTTGACAAGTCACATTAATTTTTGTAGGTGGGTTACCACACCCTCAGACTTTTAAATTAGTCTATCTCAGCCCTCCCAAATATATTTGATAAACTACATATAAATCAAAATGTTGAATATGTGTATGTTTTATATTAATAATAAAAAGCAATACATTTGGTTTTCATTACCTTTGGATGATTACCTGTCACTGATTTAATGAGAGTGTAGAACATTAACAAAATGCTCTGTAAATTGCATCATTATATAGTTATTTTGGCTAATTTTTTAACCCAATAATACCAAAACACTACCAGGTGGTAGGTCCACAAGAACAACTGAGGAAGTCATTGGTTAATGGTAACACACATTGATGAGAAATTGTCACCTCAAAAGCTCCAAGCCAGTTTGACGAGTGGGACACTATTTCAGAGATACATGGTCCGGTCTCAACCTTCATTAATCACTGACTGACCAGTGTGCCTGATAACTGCTACCTGTGACAGGTGTAACAGCCAGCAGCTACGTCTTGTTGGAAGAAGAGAAATGGAGCAGGCTTTGTCACAATGACACACAGATGCAGCACTATGACAATTGTCACCCGTTTCAAATCACTGCCAGTCACCTCAAGATGCATAGATTTCAATACAGGGCTGACATAGTGGGTACCGTTAGAATGAGAACTGTTTGTGAAGGAAGATCAGCGTCAGATTGCACACAGGCCACAAACCTATGTGGTCCTCATGCAGAATAACTCTCCCCAACACTGAGCTGAGTGTGTCAGTGTTGACTATGTGCGTGGCCAGTGGAATGCTATTGTGGCTAGCCTATTGTGTGGCGTCTCACAAAGTGACGGATGATCAATCCATAACCCTCACGCACATTTGAAGCGTACGTACATTCACAGGGTATTTTAACACAGAGTTACTGCTCTGTGAACTGCTCTCATGAACCAACAGTCAGTGGAAACTGTTGTGTCCCAACACAGAGTAAAAACTCTCATAGCCCGGAACTCTGAAACAGTTATCATAGGCTAGCCCAACAATGCCAACATTGAGTGTGTATAAAAGTTGTCACGCCCCACAGAAAACCATTGATGTTATAGCCCAACACACAGGCAATGAAACTGTTAAACCTGCCAGGCTCAGACAGACAGACAACTAAAGCTGTCGTGGCCCAACACATATTCAGACCATACATGTAGGCAAAGCTGCCCTGACACTCAAGCCACCATGACAAGAGTCACCAGTCAAAGCCATGGCCAGACAGTTAAAGCCACTGTAGCCAGACAGTCAAAGCTACCATGGCCAGACAGTTAAAGCCACTGTAGCCAGACAGTCAAAGCTGCCATGGCCAGACAGTTAAAGCCACTGTAGCCAGACAGTCAAAGCTACCATGGCCAGACAGTTAAAGCCACTGTAGCCAGACAGTCAAAGCTGCCATGGCCAGACAGTTAAAGCTGCCACGACCAGACAGTCAAAGCTGCCATGGCCAGACAGTCAAAGCTACCATGGCCAGACAGTCAAAGCTGCCAAGGCCAGACAGTCAAAGCTACCATGGCCAGACAGTCAAAGCTGCCATGGCCAGAGTCAAAGCTACCATGGCCAGACAGTCAATGCTGCCATGGCCAGACAGTCAAAGCTACCATGGTCAGACAATCAAAGCTGCCATGGCCAGACCGTCAATGCTGCCATGGCCAGACAGTCAAAGCTGCCATGGCCAGACAGTCAAAGCTACCATGGCCAGACAGTCAAAGCTACCATGGCCAGACAGTCAAAGCTGCCATGGCCAGACAGTCAAAGCTACCATGGTCAGACAGTCAAAGCTGCCATGGCCAGACAGTCAAAGCTACCATGGTCAGACAGTCAAAGCTGCCATGGCCAGACAGTCAAAGCTGCCATGGCCAGACAGTCAAAGCTACCATGGCCAGACAGTCAAAGCTACCATGGCCAGACAGTCAAAGCTACCATGGTCAGACAGTCAAAGCTGCTATGGCCAGACAGTCAAAGCTGCCATGGCCAGACAGTCAAAGCTACCATGGTCAGACAGTCAAAGCTGCCATGGCCAGACAGTCAATGCTGCCATGGCCAGACAGTCAAAGCTACCATGGCCAGACACTCAATGCTGCCAAGGCCAGACAGTCAAAGCTGCCAAGGCCAGACAGTCAAAGCTACCATGGCCAGACAGTCAAAGCTACCATGGCCAGACAGTCAAAGCTACCAAGGCCAGACAGTCAAAGCTACCATGGCCAGACACTCAATGCTGCCAAGGCCAGACACTCAATGCTGCCAAGGCCAGACACTCAATGCTGCCAAGGCCAGACAGTCAAAGCTACCATGGCCAGACAGTCAAAGCTGCCATGGCCAGACAGTCAAAGCTGCCAAGGCCAGACAGTCAAAGCTGCCATGGCCAGACAGTCAAAGCTGCCAAGGCCAGACAGTCAAAGCCAGCATTGCATTGCAATTGCCATGGATGGCATTTACCTAATACATGTCAAAGCTGCAACATGTATGCACCAAAGTGATTGACATGCTAAATAAAAAGTATTCTCAGCAAAACTGCCACAAAAATCAAGTGAACCATTCTCTACAGACTCCTACAGCTGCGACCCAGCCTATCCCCACTGACTCAGCCTGACAGGAAACAGCAGTGCATCCTGGTACACCAGGGACTCGGGGAGACAGACATGACAGGGCTGCCAGGCAAAGCCAGCTAACCATGATGTTCCGTTGAGTAACAGCCGGATATAAAGTAAACGGGGTACTAATTTAAATAGTGATTAAACCATGACCAGGATAATTAATACTAGAATCCCTATCATAGGGCTATGGCATCTTAATACAATTTTTTTCATATAATCATATATAAATATCAATTTATGATGAATGTTTTACCAGAACAACATATGAATGAATCATGTATATAACTGCATGCTGAACGGCAATTGACAGTATGTAAAACATGTATTTCAATAATTAAAATACACTTGAGAGGACAGGAAGTAGAATTAACAGCATTCATGAAGTAACTGGGTACCATGATGGCGTCATCATGATCTGCTCCATCTTGAGAATACAGTGGAACCCCTCATGAACGACCACCCTCATTTACGACCACCCGCTTTTTACGACCGTTTTTTCATTGACGGAATGTCTACGCTGTATAAACGTTCCCTCACCAACGACCACCCGGCAGATGCGACCAACGACCATGGCAATTTGAATTTTACCTCTGACGAACGACCATCCGATAGGTGGCCAGCACATTTGTTAACCTAAATATCGCAATTAACTCTCATTAAACGCATGACTAATGCGAACGGACGCGCATAAAAACAATAAATCGCCTGAGACTGATAACGACCATTCATTTTGGCGATCTTTTACTTTCTGACCGAATTATTAAAACGACATCTAACAGCCGCTAGACTTTCTTCACATATCTTATATATTTATAAACACACACTATGTTATAAAATTAAATCATTTACATTATTGAAACAAATAAAATTCACGAAACAAACTAGCGCAAGAACTCGCCGGCAAGACATCATGGCGGACATGGTCACCGTCGGTGGCTACGCGTAACTCTGCGATTAAATATGCACGTTGTGTATGACTAAAGTTTAGAAACTTAGGCTAAGTTTTAGGTTAGTTTAGGATAAAACCGGAATCCAGATTTAGCGACAAAGCGATAAGATATCGATGTAACGCCACGGTAATCTACGGCCTGCGCGTAACAACCGCAGGCGATGTCGACTTTAGTTTAGCACGATTTAGATTTGTGAATTTTATTCTTCACAGCAATTTAAATGATTAAATTTCATGACCTAGCGTATGTATATGTAATATGAGTTATTACAGAGGAAGTTTCGCGGCTGTAAGAGGTCGTTTTCATGATTAGATCAGAAAGTAAAAGATCGTTTTACGGCGCTGGAAAGAACAACAAAATGGCGACCGCGGTGCGATTACCCAGACGCCGTGAGGTGGCAGCACTTTTTAGCCCCTCAGACCGAATTTTAAATAAATTAAATGAGAATACTTTTTATCAGATATAGTTAAAAAACTATTCAAAATGAGGATACTTTTTATCAGATATTATTAATAAAAAAACGATTCAAAATTAAACTTATACTGAAACGTGTCACACATAAAATAAAGAGAATAAATATTTTTGTTGATGTTAATATGTTATCTAATTTTTTATTTATTTTACTACTTAGTTGTTGTAAGCGCCCCCTAGTGTTGATGTTAGTCGTTATAAGCGCCCCCTAGTGTTGAATGTTGCAAACCCCTCACAAGAGACCACCCCTCTTTTAAGACCGCCCCACTCTGATTTGGGGGGGCGGTCTTAAACGAGGGGTTCCACTGTAGTACATTTTACTGATATTGCTCCAGCTTGAAAAGAGTACACTTTACCCAGTTGTTTGTGCTATATCCTTAAGCCCATGAACTCCAGTAGGATCCCATCCCAGTCCAAGTGTTATCCCACTGACATTCCATTGTGGGCTCGTTGAATTATCCCTGGGAGTTGTGATTCAAACAATCATTGTACAGCTAGCTGTACAGTGTATTCAGATCATCCACTTCAGTATTTGTTTTGGCAACGACACGAAGATCGCCTCATTTCTGCCATATACACTCTCATCAATACACACACCAGGTCAGTTATTATTAAGTAATGCAACTCCACTTGATTGTGTAGGTGTAATGTTGTGCAATAAGTTTGATTAAAACCATGATTGCTTTAAATATTGAATGCTTTATAATTACATGCACTGTCTGTCAGCGATAAGTGTGATTTTAGATCTAGCAACATTTACGTTGAGTTTGGGATATTAATCTTCTTCTAAACAAACAATGACACATACATCATTAAAAAGTTTGTTTGAATATTTACATATAAAGTAAACATTTAAAGTGTTGATACACTTAAATTTGTTTGTTCAATGTGACTCCGACCCATGAGCTGAAGTTAAGATGCAGACATCTACTTGTAGAAATTAATAAATTAGGAATAAACAAAAGAAACAAATAAAGCCAACATCTAAGAAGCTGTACTGTTATTTCTATAGATCAGTCATTAGGGTGGGTTAAGTCCATTTAAGACAAGTAAAAATGTGTTGGTTGAAAAAATTTGAAGAGCAAAGAAAGCTACCCGTATTTAATTTATGTCGTCAACTGACTATGCTTTGAAGATTGGTGCCACACTTGTGTGTGCATGGATTGTTAGGTATTTCTGGACATCTATGTGTACACATCTAGTAGGGCTTCAATATATAATGTACACATAATGTATATTCAGATAGCATGTGTACCGGAATATTTTTGGAGTGGCAAAAATATGATCCCACTTAATGGCCTCAGAAGCAGTGGAACTAAAATCAATACTAAGACATTCTGGATAATAATGTAATTTACAATTTCTTATTTACCTCAGCACAGGTCCCCTCCTATGGTTGAGTAAAAGTAAATGCCTCGTGTCAACACTTGACTGGTCCACACACTCGAGTACGATGCTAATCTGACATGCACACAGTGTTCCATGACTTAGAGATGCTTCTGCAGATTAGGCTACATTATAACCCACTTCAGGGTATTACCCTTTGTGTGCCACACCCCCGAGCATTCCGCTACCTCAAGTGTCCTACGCCCTTGGTGTGACACTACCTCCAAGTGTCCAACACTCTCTGTGTGTCTCTGGCCCCCAGCTAAGGTGCCCCATACCTTCAGGTGCTCCACCCTCTCAGTGACCTATATCCAGGGCTTTATGCAGGACCAAATTATTGCCAGTCACACATGTTTTGGTGGACACATGGATGTTAACTGTTAAGCCAGTTTACAAACTTAAAAATGTGTCTGATGACCTGAAATGGACTACAGACACACATGTGACACCATTTACACTCACTTCTAAGTCAATATCTATAGTTTTGGAACATGTTTTTGCTCCTTCATTTTGTTACCCGTCCTCCACCCATCCACTATCTATGCCTATATCTGCCATTTCACACCATGCCACCCTCATTATCCAACACCTTCAGTATCCAACACCCTGAGTGTCCAACACATGCAGTGTTCAACACATTCAGTGTTCAACACCCTTGGTATTCAACACCCTTAGAGGCAACACCCTGAGTGTCTCACACTATCAGAGTTTGGCAACACCTACCAGGGCTTTAGGCAGGATCAAATTATTGCCAGTCACACATGTTTTGGTGGACTTGTGGATGTGAACTGTTAAGCCAGTTTACAAACCTTAAATGTGTCTAATGATCTAAAATGGACTACAAACACACATGTGACACCATTTACACTCAATTTTGAGGCATAACTGACAATATCTATGGTTTTGGAAGACTTTTTTTGCTCCTTCGGTTTTCTTACCCGTCCACCCATATTTCTACCTGTCCACAATGGTTTTTACCCATCCAAATGACAAGTGGACGGGTCTCTGCATATACCTATGACACCCACAGACATAAAAAGAATTGCTTTACATATCCAGTATAATAATTTGCCAGTTCCACTCTAGCTGCAAAAATTATTTATAAGTGTAATGAGAATGCTCAAGGTCATAGGAATTGTATGTCTTTATACTGGCATCAGAAAACAAGCTGCATGTTTTGTAACTTTGCCTGTACATATATTTACATTATCCTGTCTCTATATTATTTTGCAAACTGCATGCATTCTGTGCATAGACTTTCCATCTACTAACAGCATACCTAGCAAACCACACGGCACATAACACACTTTTCTACTACTGCCTACACACTTTGCATCTCTCACATACACACTATACAACATACTGCATGTAACAAAAGTGGTGCACCACACAAACAAGGTCTTCGTACCCTTGATCGATGTCCCAGTTTTTTTAAAGGAAAGTCACCTGAGCATCACCCATTAAGTTTGCAGCAACCTGGGCAGCATTCAGCTGTAGACTGTCTGACTGTGAAATGTTGCCCTTGGCTGCCATCTCGCCAGGGATGAGACCGAGTGACTCACCACAGCACTACATTCACTGCGAAACAACACCCAGCTATTTTCCATGACATCCGTATTACCCCAGTATTGTGACTCTGAGGGGGTTGTATGGTAATTGTCTCCAGCAAACTGTGTTTTCAGTGGATACTTGTCAAATTTTACAACCAAATGAGCAAGTGACACAAAAATAGCCTAGATGTATATCAGTTGTATTAATTTATGTGAAGTAATATTAGTAAAAATAAGTATAAGTTACTTGCATTGCCAACCACATCAATGTGGCATGTGCATAATATTCAATGTGATTAAACACTTATACTACCTGGTAGAGTCAAACTGTTCTAAACTGACTCGTTTATAATTACAAAGGATGAGCATTAATCACTGAAACACTTTTCAGAATGATGACTAACTGATATCATAATTCGTCATCTTAAATTTAGAGTTTAAAACGACGATTTAAATGATGACACGTGTCATGTCTCGTTATTACCAAGATATATCATGCAACTTTTGCAATTTGACTTAGTTGTATTGTCACGTCTGTACAATGCTACTGACATTATGGACACTCCTAAATTAGATTCGTAGCCACCACATACAGGAAGTGAGTCCTGCTTGCTCACCCACCATACCAGTCATGTTACCTGGCCCGGTCCAGAGGTCAATCACATAATATCAATTATAATAGTGATCTTTAGTGGATATACATAATTTGGAATTGTGAAACAACCTGTGTTAGACACGTCTCCTGATCTCCAACATGGCCCACTCATGTGATGGTTTCAGTGTCAGTTCTTTCAAGTTTTTTTACGACACTAACCCCATCCCATCTGCTGTGACAGAACAGTTTCATTCGCATGCATATTAATCAGTTGTAGGCCATTGTTCCTGTTCTATTTAAGCATACACGCTGCCACATGTGTAACACGGCTGCCTCCGAACGCACATGTCCAAATTATGCAACACATATGCAAATATTGAGCTGGCTCGCGATTTGTATTCACTGCATTGTTCTTTTGTAGCACCTTCCATAAAAGGAGCTAAGAACAGAACCGTGAATGAGGACATGACTCAGAGAGGCTTAGCTGGACTGGCACTGCCACATCCTATTACGCTACGCTGTGGGATAAGCGTGGTTGCCCTGAGACAAAGACGGTGACAAAACACAAAGACTAACAGCGTTGGGGTTTACCCAATAAGTAGGACCTTAAAATAAATATTTGGTTAACCACATTAATAATAAATTCACATACTCAAAAATAGAAATAATTATATTATGATAACAGTAATCCGGTGCTGGTTTTGTAAATGAGCTACACAATGGAAACATTTTAAAATGCTGTATTATTTTAATAATTACAACTGCTATTGCCTAATCTTGCCTGCAGTTTAAGCTAATCATCATAATTATGCCTGCATCATAGTTAAATATCAGTCGTATGGTTAAAGCTGCATTTAATTATGACTGAGCTAATGACGTACAGCTGTGTATATGACAGTGGGAGCTAAAGGGTCTGCTAACTAACATTGTCCTCCAGCCTCAGACAGTTTGAAACCAGGTGCCAATTAAACTACCAGGAATGCACGTGAGCACACATGTGTGTAGGTGGTCTCAATCTGATACATGCAAATGATATTTAACGTCATAATTCAAACGGAATACCATAAACCAGCTGGCTCGATCATGCAGCTTCAGGTAATTAACAGTAACACATTACAAAAAAAGAAAACTTTTTCAATTCAATTATTTTACAATTTAAACCGGCTTAGCCAACATGTGAGCGAGAATGCAGTTGCTGGCTCTCTGTACAACTACAAGGCTATCAGGAATTAACCGCATGGCTTATCCGTGTCTTTCGATATCGCTATCACTCCTATCAGGATCCGGCTGCATGACTCGCTACGTTGTAGCTGGCGCTGCTCACATCGCATTACCGCTGTGGCGCTGACCTTATGCTCCCCACAGAGAAAAGTCTCACCATCAAACCACAAAATAGTGTAACAAATTTGCAGGAAATATACCAAATAAGGACATGAAAAATCAGTAACTGTGCTGCCATATACGTGGACCGAAATCCGGCTGCGAGAACTGTCAGCTCGGTGCCACGGCTCTGACAGCTCGCGAACCGGAATTACGATTCACCCTTCTTCTGCTGCCGTCCGGCATTTCGCAAGTCTCGCAAAGTTACGCTTTGCAAGCAGAAAATAAGTGTCACGGGCAGACCTTACGCGATCAGCTGGGTGGTCCGTACTGACGAACTTACCTTGAAAGGTGAAATATGTCTCTCGTTTAGACGGTAAACCTCCACGGACTGATTCGTAAACTCACAACACACCCCCGACGCGCGACTCGCACCGGCTAGACGAGGAACAATAAACAAATCAAAATGGCTCTTCCGTTTGCCTCCCTCCGGATATGCTCGCGCCACACGCGCGGCGCTTAGCCGCAGACATTCAGAGCGGCGTCTGTTATCTAATGTTACAGTATATTCGAATTAATATCTTTATTCCATTCGGTTTACTTACCATGCACTGTTTCAAATGAAGGTTGTGTAATAAAAGGAAAGAGCGCGTTCTGATGATATATAACCAGAGGATGGTAAAATTAAACGGAAGTGTCCACGGAAAATGGTAATGGAACATCCAAAGTTCTGGTCAATCATGCGTGACAGATTCACATGTGAGACATAGTGAGAGAATAATGTATATGCTGCACGAGCGCAAACTCACGCAAGTTATGTATAATCATGCGTGTCTTCTACATGCCTGATTTAATGTTGCCGTGGGCATAGTTAATAAAACATAGATATATAATTATATAGAAAATCTAAAAAATATACTTTAAATAAATCTAATTATATAAATAATACGTTCACATTGTGTTACTATGCGAGGCATTTGTGACGCCACGCCTATAAGTGATTATTAAGTGAGGCTACCGTTCTGAACAGTTTAGACATTGACGTGTACACAATTATCTATAATAATAATTATAGCAACGAACGAATGAGCTTTATTTTGTTAAATAAATTATCCTTTCTTAAACAGTTAAATTGGCCGGGAAAAAGCCTCAAACGCATCGTGGCTGGTGGAATCATTTGTGAATTCCTGTGTCTTCTTTTTATACAGTAACTATGCTTTCTCACAATTCGCCAACGAAACCACCCACAGTGTATTAGTGAACCTCCTTTTGGAAGTATAGGGATACGAATACATTTTGTTCAGCGAGTTGATCCCGGAGAAAATCAACATCAGGTGCTAGCTAGTCGTTGTGTTAGTTTTCACCGATTTTTCGACTCGAATTTAGGCGAATTCTGTAGCATGTTCCTTTAGCAGCTGCATGAGGTCTACACTAATATACACCGCTTATTTCCCGTGACGGCCTAAAAGAACGTAAGAGGTAGGAAAGTTAGATATTGATACCTATCACTGGTGCGCTTCTAAGAAACTATTTTTGGGTCATGCAATGAATTAAGAATTATACAATTCCAAATCCAGACCGACTGGTAAATTAGACGCACCGTCAGATGTCGGTCAGACAAACTGTCCTATGACTGTCATTCATCTCTATGGGGTCGACTCCTGAAAACATCCCCTCCCTTCGTAATTAAAATAGTTGGATGCATGCAGATGCACATGCGCGCACGCATGCACGCGCGCGCGTATGCACCACCTCCACGCGCGCACATGTGTACACTCATATATACGACATACTTCTATTTGCAAACACAGTTGATGTGATTCATAATGACTTCTTGGGAATAACTCGGGTTGTTACACTTCATTTCAACGCTTACCTCACATTCCCATATAGTGACTTTATGTAATCAGTGAACTTACTAACTGTAAACAGCTTTTCACTTTTCTGCACCCGGTTGTAGACTCTTCTGTGATACTTGTGCACGGTGACACTGGTGGCGACACTTGTGGCGACACAGGCAGCGACACCTGTGGCGACACTTGCGGCGACAGTAGTGGAGACATTGGTGTTGAAACTGGCAGCATCAATTGTAACAACATAAGTGGCGACAACTGCGGTAGCACTGGCATTGACATTTCAAGCAGGGGTATTTGAAATCCAGACGGGCAGGTTGTGGTGTTGTTTAGGTTCAACTGTTTCAGTTCCCCGGAGAGGGCGAGGCTGTGGGATTGCCTGAGTTGAATTGTTTCAGTTCCCCGGAGAGGGCGAGGCTGTGGTGTTGCTTGGGTTGAATTGTTTCAGTTCCCCATAGAGGGCGAGGCTGTGGGATTGCTTGGGTTGAATTGTTTCTGTTCCCCGTAGAGGGCGAGGCTGTGGGATTGTTGGGTTGAATTGTTTCAATTCGCCAGAGAGGGCGAGGCTGTGGGATTGCTTGGGTTGAATCGTTTCTGTTCCCCGTAGAGGGCGAGGCTGTGGGATTGCTTGGGTTGAATTGTTTCAATTCGCCAGAGAGGGCGAGGCTGTGTGATTGCTTGGGCTTGAATTGTTTCAATTCCCCAGAGAGTGCGAGGCTATGGGATTGCTTGGGTTGAATTGTTTCAGTTCCCCGGAGAGGGCGAGACTGTGTGATTGCTAAGGTACAACTGTTTCAGTTCCCCGGAGAGGGCGAGGCTGTGGGATTGCTTGGGTTGAATTGTTTCAGCTTCCCGGAGAGGGCGATGCTGTGGGATTGCTTGTGTTGAATTGTTTCAGTTCCCCGGAGAGGGCGAGGCTGTGTGATTGCTCGTGTTGAATTGTTTCAGTTCCCCGGGGTGGGCGAGGCTGTGGAGTTGCTTGGGTTGAATTGTTTCAGTTCACCGGGGAGGGCGAGGCTGTGGGGTTGCTTGGGTTGAATTTTTTCAGTTCCCCGGAGAGGGCGAGACTGTGTGATTGCCAGGGTTGAATTGTTTCAGTTCCCCGGAGAGGGCGAGACTGTGTGATTGCCTGGGTTGAATTGTTTCAGTTCCCCGGAGAGGGCGAGACTGTGTGATTGCCAGGGTTGAATTGTTTCAGTTCCCCGTAGAGGGCGGGGCTGTGTGATTGCTTGGGTTGAATTGTTTCGGTTCCCCGGACAGGGCGAGACTGTGTGATTGCTTGGGTTGAATTGTTTCAGTTCCCCGGAGAGGGCGAGGCTGTGGGATTGCTTGGGTTGAATTGTTTCAGTTCCCCGGAGAGGGCGAGACTGTGTGATTGCTTGGGTTGAATTGTTTCAGTTCCCCGGAGAGGGCGAGGCTGTGGGATTGCTTGGGTTGAATTGTTTCAGTTCCCCGGGTAAGGCGAGACTGTGGGGTTGCTTGGGTTGAATTGTTTCAGTTCCCCGGAGAGGGCGAGACTGTGTGATTGCCGGGTTGAATTGTTTCAGTTCCCCGGAGAGGGCGAGACTGTGTGATTGCCTGGGTTGAATTGTTTCAGTTCCCCGGAGAGGGCGAGACTGTGTGATTGCCAGGGTTGAATTGTTTCAGTTCCCCGTAGAGGGCGGGGCTGTGTGATTGCTTGGGTTGAATTGTTTCAGTTCCCCGGACAGGGCGAGACTGTGTGATTGCTTGGGTTGAATTGTTTCAGTTCCCCGGAGAGGGCGAGGCTGTGGGATTGCTTGGGTTGAATTGTTTCAGTTCCCCGGAGAGGGCGAGACTGTGTGATTGCTTGGGTTGAATTGTTTCAGTTCCCCGGAGAGGGCGAGGCTGTGGGATTGCTTGGGTTGAATTGTTTCAGTTCCCCGGAGAGGGCGAGGCTGTGGGATTGCTTGGGTTGAATTGTTTCAGTTCCCCGGAGAGGGCGAGGCTGTGGGATTGCTTGGGTTGAATTGTTTCAGTTCCCGGGAGGGCGAGGCTGTGGGATTGCTTGGGTTGAATTGTTTCAGTTCCCGGAGAGGGCGAGGCTGTGGGATTGCTTGGGTTGAATTGTTTCAGTTCCCGGAGAGGGCGAGCTGTGGGATTGCTTGGGTTGAATTGTTTCAGTTCCCCGGAGAGGGCGAGGGGGCTGGTGTGATTGGGGGGTTGGGTTGGGAATTGTTTCAGTTCCCCGGAGAGGGCGAGGCTGTGGGATTGCTTGGGTTGAATTGTTTCATTCCCCGGAGAGGGCGAGGCTGTGGGTTGCTGGGTTGAATTGTTTCAGTTCCCCGGAGAGGGCGAGGCTGTGGGTTGCTGGGTTGAATTGTTTCAGTTCCCGGAGAGGGCGAGGCTGTGGGTTGCTTGGGTTGAATTGTTTCAGTTCCCCGGAGAGGGCGAGGCTGTGGGTTGCTGGGTTGAATTGTTTCAGTTCCCCGGAGAGGGCGAGGCTGTGGGTTGCTTGGGTTGAATGTTTCAGTTCCCCGGAGAGGGCGAGGCTGTGTGATTGCTTGGGTTGAATTGTTTCAGTTCCCCGGAGAGGGCGAGGCTGTGGGATTGCTTGGGTTGAATTGTTTCAGTTCCCCGGAGAGGGCGAGACTGTGGGATTGCTTGGGTTGAATTGTTTCAATTCCCCGGAGAGGGCGAGGCTGTGGGATTGCTTGGGTTGAATTGTTTCAGTTCCCCGGAGAGGGCGAGGCTGTGGGATTGCTTGGGTTGAATTGTTTCAGTTCCCCGGAGAGGGCGAGGCTGTGTGATTGCTTGGGTTGAATTGTTTCAGTTCCCCGGAGAGGGCGAGACTGTGTGATTGCTTGGGTTCAACTGTTTCAGTTCCCCGGAGAGGGCGAGGCTGTGGGCTTGCCTGGGTTGAATTGTTTCAGTTCCCCGGAGAGGGCGAGGCTGTGGGCTTGCCTGGGTTGAATTGTTTCAGTTCCCCGGAGAGGGCGAGGCTGTGGTGTTGCTAGGGTTGAATTGTTTCAGTTCCCCGGAGAGGGCGAGGCTGTGCATGGTGTTGCTTGGGTTGAACTGTTTCAGTTCCCCGGAGAGGGCGAGGCTGTGGGCTTGCCTGGGTTGAATTGTTCAGTTCCCCGGAGAGGGCGAGGCTGTGCATGGTGTTGCTTGGGTTGAACTGTTTCAGTTCCCCGGAGAGGGCGAGGCTGTGTGATTGGTTGGGTTGAATTGTTTTAGTTCCCCGGAGAGGGCTAGGCTGTGTGATTGGTTGGGTTGAATTGTTTCAGTTCCACAGAGAGAGCGAGGCTGTGGGATTGTCTGGGTTGAATTGTTTCAGTT
This sequence comes from Ridgeia piscesae, assembly GCA_025642075.2. Lineage (NCBI taxonomy): Eukaryota > Metazoa > Annelida > Polychaeta > Sabellida > Siboglinidae > Ridgeia > Ridgeia piscesae. Next base: position 391,612 of record JAODUO010000193.1, read on the forward strand.
CCACAGAGAGAGCGAGGCTGTGGGATTGTCTGGGTTGAATTGTTTCAGTTCCACAGAGAGAGCGAGGCTGTGGGATTGTCTGGGTTGAATTGTTTCAGTTCCACAGAGAGAGCGAGGCTGTGGGATTGTCTGGGTTGAATTGTTTCAGTTCCACAGAGAGAGCGAGGCTGTGGGATTGTCTGGGTTGAATTGTTTCAGTTCCACAGAGAGAGCGAGGCTGTGGGATTGTCTGGGTTGAATTGTTTCAGTTCCACAGAGAGAGCGAGGCTGTGGGATTGTCTGGGTTGAATTGTTTCAGTTCCACAGAGAGAGCGAGGCTGTGGGATTGTCTGGGTTGAATTGTTTCAGTTCCACAGAGAGAGCGAGGCTGTGGGATTGTCTGGGTTGAATTGTTTCAGTTCCACAGAGAGAGCGAGGCTGTGGGATTGTCTAGGTTGAATTGTTTCAGTTCCACAGAGAGAGAGAGAGAGAGAGAGAGAGAGAGAGAGAGAGAGAGAGAGAGAGAGAGAGAGAGAGAGAGAGAGAGAGAGAGAGAGAGAGAGAGAGAGAGAGAGAGAGAGAGAGAGAGAGAGAGAGAGAGAGAGAGCGAGGCTGTGGGATTGTCTGGGTTAAATTGTTTCAGTTCCACAGAGAGGGCGAGGCTGTGTGGTTGCTTATGGGTAATTATTGTTTCAGTTCCCCCAGAGAAGGCGAAGCTGTGGGATTGCCATGGTTGAATGTGTTCAGTTCCCTATGGAAGGGTAGGGTGTGTGGTTGTTTGTGATGCATTATTTTCCTCCAAACCAGAACAGAAGGCTGAGTGATTGCATGAGTTGACCTATTTGTCTCACAGGAAGGAGCGAGGGTCTGGGATTTTAAAGTTTAAGTAACGAAGATTGGCCGTGAGGTTCGATCTTGACGCAAAGAAGACACGAGGATGGAAAGAGTGGAGACGAGGATGGTGAGAGGCATATGTGTGTGACACACCACTTAGTGACAGGCAGTTCAGTGAAGAACTTTGAAATTTAAATTGTAATGTTATTAAACAAACAAAAACATACATACAAGGTGAATTCGTAAATATCCTATATGCAGAGTAGCTGAGCCTACGTACACTCTATACAATAATGAAAAAAATTATCATTATCATTACTGTCAACTTTACAACAACAACAAAACAGGCTGAAGTGTTATGGGCATGTCGAGCGAAAGGGCGATGTGGACTGAGTAAAAAGCTATACAAAGTTAGTGGTGGAGGGGACAGCTCCTGCTTGCGGGCCAAAGGAAACCTGACAGGACTGCAAACTTGTGTGTGATGGATACTAAATTCACAATACGAAGTTCCAACTACCCAATGGAAAATCGACTAGATAAATTGCTGTGGTTACAATGAGCAATTTGACTTTAGTATAGTAACAGGACAACTGCTATTTTGCATCCTTGTGTTGATATATTAATAGCCATTAGCTATCACGCACATTGAGAATTACATTTCCATTGGCCTGTCACCTCTTGGGCTGCAGCCAACTACGACATAAGTGCAGGATTCTTCCTCTTTGGGTAACTGTACTTTTTCACTCTATAAAGCAAGCAGCCAGTTATTGGTCTTCCGTTTCATATATTCCTAATTGTCTAGGATTGGGGAAGCATGACCCCCTTGGTCCCCCCCCCAGTCTTCATATAACCATAATATAGTTTCATGGAAGAAGTTTGAAGTAACTGTATTATGGAACTATATATTATAACCTCCTAACTAAACTAAACAGAGCTATGGTCTGTATAACTGGACCATACATTATATGGCATTATACCCTACAATAGTACAAACTACTCTAACTGGAACTAGTTATACCATATGCTGCTTGAAACTTTCCCTTGCTATCTGTAAGGCAGTAACTGTTCTACGGTTCTTGGAACTATATTTGTTCGCTATCTGATAGTTAGTTATGAAGATCAAACAAAAGACCCACGCAACAATACAAGTTTACACAAATTTGATATGTGGATATGTCGAATTTACTTTTGTAATATAATTGCCATTATATAAAGTACACTTATCTGTACAACATTCGTGTAACTGTTTGAAGGTTTCCTCCTTGTTAACCTATAACTAACTGAGCAGTAGTAGTTAAAAACTGACGCTTCATATTCGGCTTTGTTTGTGTTTCCCGTTTGGACTGAAGCACGTAAATTATACGTACATTTCCTCGATACGTTTATGACGTCATTTCGCTGTAGTGACGTGATTGGATTGGAGGTTATAAATATACTGTATAGTACAATGTGACAACAACGTGTTAACCGATAACGCTGCTAGTGTGGGCTCTAGGCATTTTTACGTTTCAGCCGGCATATTCTGTTTATTTGCACATGTAGCATTAGCACTTAAATTATTTTTGTTATTACATTACGTTTCATATTTACTATGTTTGTGCAATTTCAAGAAATTCTTCTGCCTGGCAAACTGAAGCAGTGAACTGTGGCTGATTTGTGAATAATCTGAAGTTGCGCAGTGCCCGTAGATGTTCAGCTAGCTGTCTGCAGAAATGTGAGCGGCACCGGTGCCGGCTGTGATGACACCTCCTCCTCGTTGTCTCACTCATCATCGCGCACTTTGATATACCAATAAAACAAATCGACCAATCAGATAAGTCGACGATATAGGTATTTAATGAACATGAAATCGACAACGAAACATATTCCGGTGGCTGTTTACAGGTGAAAACAACGGTCGCGTGAACAATTTGTTTGATCGCTGGTCGCGTTTGGTAGGTAGTCGTACACGGCAGGTACGAAAATATCCATGTCTAGGAAAGCGGTCGTTCAAGGCAGAGGTCGCCCAAGACAGGTTTTAATGGATTGTTATAGTATCGCTTATTCGATTCTCGTTCGGCTGCGTAACTTCGCCGAGATGGCAGTCTGTGGTGAAACATGTGGTTTGCTTACCATGTAACCCTTACGTTGTGTTACTGCTCAAAGCCGCCAGACGGCATCATTGTTTTGGATTAAGTCACAGGCTTACGTGTATAACAATAACAATTAGTGATAATAGTATGTAAACTGTGTATGCTTTTGATAACGAAGCTGAGTTATAAAATACGTATAAGCAAAATAAAAAGCAGAAAGAAAGGAAATGAGATGAAAAACTAACAACGAAAAACCTTAATTTTGCTTATGTTGTGTTTGTTTTGCTTTAAATTTAATGTTTAATAATGTTATGTAATATAGTCATCATCATTCATCAATTGTGCAGTCATTGTGTCCCGCTGTTGGGCGTTGGTCTAAGCATGCCATTTCCACATATGCCTATCTTACGCTATCCTCGGCCAGATGGTATATAGAGACTATATACGATATACCCTTCCAGTAGTTGTCTAGTTCGTCTCTCCACCGTCTTGCCGGTCTTATCCTATATCTTTTACCATCGTAAATACAGTCACGTGTACCGTGTAAACAGAGGCGGTCTACGTGGACACATGCTCTTTACTCATTTGTCGAAAAATTTCGTGTTGCGTCAATTATAGCCTCAGTCAAAACGTGCGACCTGGTCAGGTCCACTTCCGTCTTATGAGTTGTTCAATCACGTCTGTGACCTTTTTCACTTACCCAGGTGTTTTATCTGATAAAATGGCATCTTTTTTCATTTCCAATTTGGCCTGAGTGCCTATCAGCGTCTTTACATTACAGTAAAGCCGCCCTATACACTGGTGGTCAGAGCTTCGGACTTTCGACTAAGAGGACACGGTTTCGAATCCTGTGCTACGGCGTTAAAACCTTGCATGGGTGGGGGGCATTTTTTCACACTCTACATTGCTCCAGTTCACTCAGCTGTATATATGAGTACCCGGCTATAGACAATTAAGTGGTGGATATGTGTACGAGCAGCCTTCGCGCATTAATTGCAGCATATGGCTGGATGCTTCCCAGAGACGTCGAGTTAGTGATTGATAGAACAGGTCTGCCAGGGAAGTAAAGTGTAAAACGCTTTGAGCAATCGTGATATATATATATATATATATATATATATATATATATATATATATATATATATATATATAATATATATGAACTTACCTTTAGGATTCAAACGTGCTGCCACCGCACGGCGCCTGGATAATCATGGCTAGTATTGACTTTTGTTGCAACCTACATCCACATACAACTGTTGGTTTTATTGCAAGAGGGGTTATGTTTAGATAGATTGAATGCTATGTTGAATGTACTTCTGTCACGATTTACATGATCACGTGTTCAGATGCACTTATACGTGAATGTGTTGCACGAAATACGCTCATAATTTCATAGAATTGCAGCAAGAATTGCAGTATCTTATCTGACGTTAGGTTTCACTCTCAACGCCAGGTGTCCCTGTCAATATGCTCAAGATTGAGTTGTTTCTTTGTCCACCTAGTGGCGCCACGTTTCATCCGGCGACCACTATATCCATTATTTGTATCACATGAGCTCCAAATTTTCTTCACAGCTTACATTTTGTGATTCCTGTATACATTTGTTGTCTCCTAAGCTAATTTACAAGCTCATTAACAACATTTTATAGTGTATACTATGTATTTACTGTTGTGTACTTTTAACCCCACTGTGCAGAGCTGTCAAGTTTATAATAATTAGGGGAAATATACTAGAGGCTTTGTTTCACCCAAAACAACAGCAGGAGGCAGCACTGGTTTTTCTCAACAGAGCACTAAATTGGTTCATTACTGAACATTTCACTCCCACTATTAATTAGTCAGTTATTCCTGAAAACGACATTATATTATATAATAATAATTATTACCTGGCAAACTCTACAGAGGCACTACACTATTCACCAGTGCATATTAATAATTCTTATCAACAGGTGCATGAAAGTTACCTTGTTTGTAGTTATACTACATTATAATTATACAGTATGTGAACTTTACAGGCTGCAGATATACTGAGAACTGCAGATATACTGTATGCGAGCTTTACAAGTTGATGTTTAGGATGAATGCTAAATGCGTAACATTTAGTAGCTGTTATGTCTTATGTTGATCAACTGAACTTTACTGAATGTGACGTCACGTTATTCAAGAAACCACTTTACAAACACTCTGTAAGAGACAATTAATATATATATATATATATATATATATATATATATATATATATATATATATATATATATAATATATATATATATATATATGCTAATCAATCAAACCAAATGCAGCTTGAGCGTAATAATTATATGACGGCACCCAAAGGTCAAACATATCCAAGTTACAAAACAAAAATGTTAAATATACCACGGCTCCGTGCACATTACGTCACGGTTACATATCGTCTAAATGGTATGTTCTTAGGTGATGGGCAATGGTTTCAGGCTTTCAGCTCCCGGTGCAGATAGATTTTTCGGCCCTCGCTACAACATAATTTTGTTTTATCACGTCTCCCCGCGAAGATATGCACACGAGAAAAAGTTGCGCAATGGGTGAAAATGTGCTGCCATCTCACGGTGCTTTTGATAATCGAAGCTATATATAGCTCAGAGCGTCTTGCCGAGTTCACGAGGTCGAGGCATGCGCAGTGCCCCTGTTCCATTGCTGTCTCATCGAAGAAGTTGTGCACGGAAGCGTTAGCAAACATGGAGAAAATTAAAGGTAATCAGTCAGTAATTAATTCTGTTCATGAAATAAAATAAAAACCACATGTTACATGCAATATATCCAACGTTGCTTTATTTTGTAGCCGGCCCGGTTGTGGAAATTCAAGGCGATGAAATGACAAGGTATGTGACTGACAACGTGACGCGTAACGCCTAACGGTAGTATCACGCGTTACGGTCCAGTATTACGGTCATTCACGCGTCGCTACTGCTAAACAACACTCAGCTTTATACTGAAACTGGTTCACTATTGCCTCATTGAAATACGTATTTAAAAGTTTGTCATTATAAGGCTACAACTAGTATCGAACCAGCATAATTTATGCATTTCATTGACATAACCAGTGTAAAGCAGAGCCAGAGGGCGGGGTGGGTTTGGAACTGGAAAGACCCTCGAAAACAATTTAAAAAGCTCAATTAGTCAATATTTGGGGGAGGGGCTGCAAATGGGTTTAAAGTTTAGAATAGAAACTTTACCCCCCACGATTTCATGGTCGTTTGAATGCATTTGATGAGTGTGTGGTGGGATCTTCAATGGGTAGAATAGTTGGCTTGTTGTGTAGGAAGTGATAGATGAGTATCAGCCTCACGTGTTGTACTGGTATTGGGAGAGTTTTGCCTATGTTAGTATATATACATATCAAGATCGTTATGCTTTCACCCATTTAAAAAAATATTAGAATTATAATTATTGTAATAAACTTAAGGATTGGATTAATGCATGACAAATCAGCGGTAGAAATAACACAACAATGTCTGGTAGTCAGCAGGATTACTTAGTTGGGAAATCTGGTAGTCCTCAGATATATCTGGTAGTCAAGAAATGGCCCAGATGTAACCAAAATAACATGACAAACAAAAATTTGAAATATATACCAACTTTTTGGTAGTCCTTTGGACTATACTGTTGTCATCATCTTTGGTAATTCGACCAAGTTTCTGGTAGACCTTGGACTACCGCACTACCACTATTTCGACCCCTACAAATAAATCACACCTCATGGTCAGTATGTTGTATCCACTGAAACTGTAGACAAGTAATCATTGTGTATGCATGTTAGCTGCATCATGTGTACCCAAAAGTAATGCTACACATATTGTCATCTTTTGAAGTTTTCCATCTTCTGAATGAAGGCAATTACTCAAGTACTAAATGCAGTCAAACTAGTTTATTTACATCTAATATAAGATCCTGCTTGTGTGTCATTAACATTTGGCCATCTTAGACAATTGTTAAATCACCTAGGTGATTTTACAATTAATACCATGCTAAAGTTGTCAAACTGGGGTACACAAAGACTGAGAGAGAAGAGATAAGAGAAATACTGAATAAACAAGCACATACAGCAGGCTCTGAATTGTGATGCCTGAGGTACAGGTCTAAAGTACAGGTCTATGGGGACCCTTTACCATTGGTAGTTATACTTTCCTTTACATGCATTTATGGGGCAATACACGTCAGATAATTCCAGATGCAGCACCCAAGCAGAACTTGTTCTTTGCTGCAGATGCTGTGAGCTGTTTGTGCATAAGACTTTAAAGAAAATTTTCTGTTGCAACCCCATTTTTATTGTGTGAAAGGTTGCCATCTGTTGCGGTGTAGAGTGCAGACCAGTGACTAACTCGAGAGCATTTCCACTGTTAATAACATGTAACATCAGTAACATGACATTTATGTGCCACACCTATATGCAAAAAGAAAACATAATCAAGGGCTATCATAACTAGGCAGGATAAACACTCAGAATTCCTGTCATTCAGTCAAGCGAGTGACAGACAAGACATTAATATCAGTGTGATATTATAGACTGTTTTCAGAGTATTAGTTGGTGCTGTTATTCAGATTCTGTCAGAAACAGTATTGTGGTAGGACTCATTATGTTGAATGAGTGGTATTGCTGAATGGGTCCACTAACTCCACTTGCCCCTGGCACTTGGTGTGATGTAAGATGCCCAGTTGCCCACACAAGAAAGGTCAGGCAAAGGCCATCAGGAGAAGGGTGGTCACATAGCACATTAGGTTAATTACCCCTCTCCTAGGGAGTAAATAACATACAAGGGAGTCCTGAGTAATGGAATTCAAAATATGATAAACAGGTAAAAAGTGGCAGTAAAAAAATTCTCAAAATATTTTTCTCGTTAAATGTTATAATACAGGGATTAAAAGGTAATGTACCCAGTTGATAAGTAGATCACTTTTTACATGATGTGTATTCAGTAAGAATATGAAGTAGATCATTCATATATTATGTTGTGTCTCACGTATAATCCTGTGTTCAGCAAAAGTTCTAAAATGATGTATAGGATACACATTATAACTTCAAGCTATTCCATAAAACCTCTTGGGGGTCCTGTTCCTCCCAAAGTAAACCCCTGCATGTGTGTTTTGTAGGATCATATGGGAGCTGATCAAGGAGAAGCTGGTATTTCCATTCGTTGATGTTGAGTTGCATACCTATGATCTGTGTGTGCAAAACAGGGATGCAACCGCTGACCAAGGTAGGTCGTCCACAGTGACCAACTGCTGGACAGGTATTTTTCCTCTGACGATTTTTTTAAAGACATACTTGCAACAAATGTTATATTCTTATCATATACAATTCAGATTAAGCAACTATTGTATAATTGGCCACTCTACAACAAAGAGGATAGAAATTCAAAATTAACAGACCATTTTCAGTTATCTCCTCACAGGCAGCTATCAGTTTCTGTAACAACAAAAATAGTGTTCCATAAACTGTTGTTTATAAAATAATCAAATTGTCACCTTTTATGAGCTGATACTTTTTTTTAAATTGTCTTCATGTTATTATCAAGTGGCATAAAATTGTAATGTGAACAACCATAACAAGTACTTTTGACAACCACAACTTGCCTAATTATTCAACCCTAGACTGTTGCAATAGTATGAAGATTAAGTGTGTCTTCATGGAATAGCCAATAGCCTAGCATTATACACCTGTCATCAGTGCTGTGTCTGTTCTAATGTTTCCTGTTTAATTCCAGTAGTTGCAATGTTCTCGTGTTCTGTGGTTTCACAGTGACAGTAGATGCTGCAAATGCTATCAAGAAGTACAACGTGGGCATAAAGTGTGCCACCATCACACCTGATGAGTCTCGCGTGGAAGGTATGTCGAGGGCTCACATTTCAGTAATGTATACTATAACAAATTATGTAATATATCATTTGTGAGTAGGTGTGTGTCTGTCTGTACAGAGTATAGGAATTTAGTTTTGCTAATAAGGTCACCTCATCATTCAGGTCACTTTGCCTTAGTTCTAAGGATGCTCTTAATAATGGGGTCCTACACATATATACCAAGACATGGGACGTTATTAACTACACCTGTCACCCTTTGTTTGCCCTGTAGTTCTACAGACAATTAGAATGTGTGCCAAATGTCTTGAATCTGAAAACTTTCAGAGTTTGGCCTGAAAAAGATGTGGAAGTCGCCCAATGGCACAATCCGTAACATTCTTGGTGGGACAGTCTTCCGGGAGGCCATCATCTGCAAGAACATACCCCGTCTGGTGACGACTTGGAAGAAACCCATTGTCATAGGTCGTCATGCCTATGGTGACCAGGTACAATATGCATTTGGTGATACTAAAATAACTCTTTGAATCGTGATACTATATTCAGGCTCATGATTGTCAATTTGTACTGAAAACAATATGTTGCCATTTGAGAGTTGGACAGAATTGATATCAGATGGTAGAGTTTTGTTATAATTATATTTACATTTGGTAGTTATATTCATATATATATATATATATATATATATATATATATATATATATATATATAAACTATATATATATATGTGTGTGTGTGTGTGAATATAACTATCAAATATATATATATATATTATGAATATAACTACCAAATACATATATATATATATATATATATATATATATAAAATATATATATCTAATGTCCTGTTCTACTAGGATCTACCATTTCAATGTGTCCAAACCACAAGGGTGTACTTAAGTGTAACTGTTGGTCATGTGACAATTGGACAGTGTGTGATGGTTTTAGTACAAAGCGACGGACTTTATCGTGCCAGGCGATGGTAAGCTGGAGATAACCTTCACCCCAAAAGATGGGGGAGAGCCAATCCGTCGGACAGTGTTTGAGTTTGAGGGCACAGGCGGAGTGGCACTTGCCATGTACAACACGGACAAGGTAGGCTTTAGTTTCCTGCATTTTCTAGTTAGTGACCTCTTTATAAATAAGCAACATAAAATATCAGTATGATGTTCATATATTAAAACAGTGCTGAATCAGCAGGTTTTTTTCTTTTTAGTAAATATTGATTGATTTCTGTAGCACTGTATATATACAATCATATTTCATTGTGCTGTACAGTACTAGAAATAGCATAGACGTTTGTTATTACAGATGTGTAATACATTATTACATATATATATAATATTATATATATATATATATATATATATATATATATATATATATATATATATATATATATATATTATATATATATATTAATAATATATATATATATATATATATATATATATATATATATATATCACACAAATGAGTGAAACCATTGTTGTCTAATTCTGTAACTGTTCATTACTATAGGTTTCTGATTTTGTTTTTCCACAGATAAATATCAATGTATGATATGTAACTTGTTTGTTGGATTTTTTATTATTTGTCAATGTTGTTAAAATTACAATTATATGTAACACTTGTCTTTGTAGTCTATACGTGATTTTGCCCACTGTTCATTCCAAATGGCACTAGAAAAGAACATGGCACTGTATCTGAGGTGGGTTGAGATTTTGTTTACTTTATAATGTGATGACAATAATATTTACACAGCTGTAATAGAAAGCAAGCACCCGATAAGAACATTTTCATATTTTCTGTAACCCACTGTTGTGATACAACATACTTTTACAGAAGACTTATGGTAGAAAATGTGCTTGTAATATGATGTTTAGTAGACACTGGTTTGAATTTTTGACTGTTTCTTGGGCAAATCTTAAAACCATCAAACTGCCACAACCCTAAAACTATTTATAAATTGATTGTGTTCTTATTTGGACACAATGAAGTGAGTTATATTTATCTGATGGGGCTGGATGTAGAATTACAAACTTTCTCAATAAGTGTAATATTACAGGTGCTGGTCTACTCAATATGACAGGTGCCTGGTAACCACAGTGACAGCTAACTTGTCCAAAATACTGCAAATATGTGGCAACTGTTGATAATTATAAATTTATTTGTATGTTCTAGCACAAAGAATACCATCCTAAAGAAGTATGATGGACGATTTAAGGATTTGTTTGCTGAAATATTTGAAAAGTAAGTATTCTGTGTATATTGTGCAGAGATTCTTATGTAAAACAGTCATTTAGATGTTCTTTGTCAATGTTGTGCAGAAATTATAAGCACTTCAATTAAAACAAATCACTACATTCAGGTTTATATTAAAAAAAACATCTTACCAGACAATAGACCTGTATTAAAGAAATTAATATAATGTCAAGTTGGATTATTGAACAAGCATGAATTATTCGTTGTTAGCAAGTCTATATGCATAAAAGGTGTTACTGTTGTTTTATAGCAGGCAGAGTGTAGTCTTGAGAGTGACACTGGTGCATCCTGTTTTCAATTGTGGAATTTTGACATCGTCTGCTACTGACAGTAGCAGACTCTGTAAAAATTCCACAAGTTGACAACAGGGTGCACCAGCGTCACTCTTGAGACTACACTCTGCCTGCTGCTGTATAGGCTGATTTGTGAGTGACAGTCCCTGTCACAAGTCACAGCCGGAGTAGAAGAAGCAAGATGACAGTGGTGGTGCATCTGACTGTTTGTGTCACACGCACCTCTCCACCACACGCCGTTGTTTCTTTCCATCTGCCCGTTTTGCCTTAGGTAACTTCCATTGAATGCACTTTATCTAGTAGTGCAAAAACGTTTCATGGCAACTGAATTGTGTGAATTACCCTGAGATGACTGGTTATGCAGGGACTACAAGCAGAAGTTTGAGAAAAGTGGAATCACCTACGAGCACCGACTGATTGACGACATGGTTGCCCAGGCAATGAAGTCTGAGGGAGGCTTTATCTGGGCCTGTAAGAACTATGACGGAGATGTGCAGTCGGACTCGGTAGCACAAGGTAACGCACTGTTACAGTTGTAGTAAAGTTTGTTAAATACCGTTAATAGCAATTTATAATACCTACAATAGCTTCTTCCTCCTGAATGCATAGCAGTCCTTACTCTTTCTCCCTGTGTGCACCATGAGTTCTGAGACAACCATCGCAGTACTCAATCAGTTTAGCATTATACTTAATATATATATATATATATATATATATATATATATATATATATATATATTTTCATCATCATTGTGCAGCCATGGGCGAAGGCCTCAGCATGCTGCTTCCCCATCTGCCTATCTTGTGCTATCATCTGCCAGTAGTCGTTTGCATGCTGGTGTTGTTGGCCTACCCTTCCAGTGCAGGTTGGAAGGGACAGGTGATATAGGGTGAACGAAATTGCCCAAGTTTCAACACTGTGGCTGTATCAACACTGACTTGCCGGCACCGGGATTTGAACCCCGGTCCCTCTAGTCGGGAGTATTCTTACCACTCGGCCACTGCACCTACACTTATATATATATATATGTGTGTGTATTCTGCATTCCAAATAAGCGAATATATATGTATATGAATATATATATATATATTCACTTATTTGGAATGCAGTAGTATGTTATTTCAGTCACATAAAATGGATGATCTTACAGTTAGCAGATGCAAGTGTGTCTACTGTCACACTGCCAAGAGCATGATGAACAGTTCAGCACAGTGACCAGTGCTGTTTGTGTTGCAGGCTATGGGTCACTAGGCATGATGACCAGTGTCCTGATCTGTCCTGATGGCAAGACAGTGGAGGCGGAGGCAGCCCATGGCACTGTCACCCGCCACTACCGCTACCACCAGCAGGGCAAGGAGACCTCCACCAACTCCATAGGTACGCTCATTGGAGACATTCAAGTTTATTATCAGTTAAATCGTAATGTCAATGAGACCTCCGTAGATAAAAAAATGTAACCACAATGTATACAGACTAGTCAGTTAATAGAACCCTGCCATGTGCTGGAAACAACTAGAACTAGTAATCGTAATGCTGTCCACAATATTCATTACTACTAGCCTCAGTGGAGTCTGTAGTCAAATTCTAGGTAATAAATAATCACTGACCTCTTTATTGTGCAACATAACCCACGTTTTGAAATACACTGGAAAGTATCTTAATAAAAAACTATTACAGTTATGGGTTGGCATATTTACAATACCTATGCTGATGGCCACAAATGTGTCTGGGAACATTAGAAATAAACCGGACTTGAACATAATTCATTGACCAAAGCCCAAGCCATATACCCCCCTTAAGAAAATGAAACTTGCATAAGAGATGTCTGGATTCTGTTAGAGGGTAAAGTTTTGAGTATGCGTTATCTTGATTTCTTACATTGTAGCATCGATTTTTGCGTGGACCCGAGGGTTGGCCCACCGTGCCAAGCTCGATGGCAACACTGCACTGGCCAACTACAGCACTACACTGGAGGCGGCTTGTATCGAGACGATTGAAGCTGGCTTCATGACAAAGGACCTTGCTATATGCATCAAGGGTCTGGCCCAGTAAGTCGTCCTTTCATTTCATTTTCAAGTTATATACTTACTTGCATTTCTCCATCTATATCATCCATTTCCTTTCCTTCCACATTTGCATGGTGGTTAACATAGCTTTACCTGGTTAACATAGCTTTACCTGGACCCATCCACCTGTCATTTGTGGATGTGTACAGTTAATTTTGGGCAGGTAAACATTCAATAGTGGATGGGTGAAAATTTGAGGAGCAAAACACAGACACAGAAAGACACATATTTTCTGGGACATTTTGTATTGGTAAAAATGTGATCCGGCATAAAGTTCTGGTCGTTAACTTAGATAACGTTTAAAACTTCTTACCCAGGTACATTAGTTCCAGATGTTAATACACAAATATGCATTGTGCAAGTTGTCTGTCATACAATAGCCACTTGCCAATTAATGTTGTGTAACACAACAATGCTTTTCTATCAGTCAACATTTGCTACATCGTGTAATGTTATCTATGCTGAGGTCTGCATGAACGTTACGTTTCCCCCAGTCCTGGTTAACTTAACACTTTCAGTTGTTAGTTAATTAACTAATGCTAAGGACACGCCTAAATTATTTGTGTCACCATGGAGTGTTGTCACCCGATGTCCTGTTTGGGATCAGCTGATATATTTCTGATGACCGATTGTTTGCAGTGTCACCCGAGCTGATTACCTGAACACATTCGAGTTCCTGGACAAGATCGCAGAGAACCTCAAAAAGAAAATGGGCTTTTAGAGGGACCAATCGTAGAAACTGTGGACGTATCCACTGCCAATCAAGTGCTTATTGCAGATTATATACAAGAGAAGTTATTAATATAAGTATTAAGAATATATAAATGAACTATAATAAATTAGTAATAGACACTAGTTCTTATAGGGACAATAAATTGGTTAATAATGCACAAAGACCAGAAATCAGTATTTAGTGATTTATATATATTATTTACATATCATTTAAAATCACTATTTATTGTAACAGTGTAACAGTAATAAAGCACTCACACGTGTATTTTGTATATTCATTACAATAGAGGTACTTATATTAATAATGTTGCAAGGATCACAAGCTTTGATCTGTCCTTATATAATGAAAGCAAATTAGCCAATGGACACTACACATCGCAAAGATATACAAGACCAATTGCTTCATCACTTCAAACGAAACTGCAAAAGAACACAGCATATTTACTTGCAATCTTTATAGTGAACATGGTAGTAGTGATGGCAGTCACTTTTGTTTTTCCGCAAGACTTCCTACAGTAGGAATCAATTATCTTCCCTTCCAAATCATTCGTATTTGCAAACCTATCTGTCAGTGACAGAAAGGCTGTGCAGACACTACATCAGAGATACACCTGTACTGTGTTCTCTGTACTGTGTTCTGGTCAACAAAACTTGGAGCAAGTTTGTTCACTCTTGCTCTTGCTCCTGCTCACACAGCTGCACGAATGGGTGGCTGGTGGGATAAAATGTGAACCAAAGAATTGTCAGCTCCCAATATATACATGAATATATTATAATGAATAATCTAATTCACGGAATTTAATCATACAAATGCTGAGATATTGACCACAACAACAGTTTTTCTAGACCACTTCTTTATTCAGAGGTTCGTAGTGGTAACACCACATTAGTAACAATCAGTTACCAGCCAGCGTTATAATAAATGCATCCAACATAGTAAAGTTAACAGAGTATTCCTCCATGTTCTCGTCATGATGAAGTTCTGTTGGTTACGCAGGTAAGAGTGGGAACTTGCAACAAAAGTAGTTGAGAACAGTCAAATTACTTCACAAAGTCACAAAACCTGTTTTAATGTATGAAATACATTACAGCCAACTCGCACTAATGGCCATTTTAGATCATAAAAATAGCAAGTTTCACACCACATGTTGGCGAGGTTGATTTAGACCGACTAGGAAGGAATGACCATATGTGTATAGATTGTAATTATGCATTCACAAGGAATTACAGAATGTAAGACACTCGCTGGTGAACACAATGTGTGGCAACAATATAGCAAAAAGATGTCGCTGTTGACAATGATGGTTTGCTATTATAGCCACTACTGAGCATTGGAAAGTGATACATACAGAAATAATAGAAACTTAGTATAACAATGTGAAGAATAAAACTGTGTGAAAAACGATAAAGGCAAATCTGTAGAGAACTATATATGTTATGTCCAGTTTGCTACCAGTATATCCATAGATAATGTTTACAAATACATTTATTATTAACAAAACATAATATATAGTCATACCAGACGTTATTTGTAACTGCTCATCTTGAACGTCACAGAATTTCATAAACTCAACCTTTAACACCCCTGTCAGTAAGTATTCACGACATACCAAATACTGTAGTTCAAAATACTGTAAATAAAAAATTGTTGACGTACATATTTTAGCCAAATGGGTATGAATTCTGTGATGGAAACAAACAGGGCGTGCTGGGTAACCTAACCTCTGCAGTGAACCACTGAAGTTTAAAAAACAATGTCAAGTACACAGATGGGTTGGTAGATTTTTGACGGATGCAATACAAACAGAATGTTGCACCCAAACATTAAAACAACGGACGACGAAGAAGCAAATAATTGTAAAAGCACATGAGTAGCAACAATAACAATATCAACAAAGACTGTACAGGTGGGGACGTGTTGACAGTCGGCAGACGTGTAGGAGCACTAGGCACCTTCCTCCTCGTCCGATGACATGCACTCAAAGGCCTGCACAAACAGAAGGACATCTTTACCAGTAAATAAACACGGACATCTAGAGACACAGTGGGACAACTGTATCGGATCAACCAAAGCATGGTACATTACAGCAGATTTGGTACATTTGACCATATGTGCCGAAGCAGAAATCGATACATTTGACCATATGTGCCGAAGCAGAAATCGATACATTCTATGATTTTGTCGTTTTAAAATTGCGTGTGTGTGAGTGAATGTGGAAATTCAAGTGTCACAAATCAGTTGACCACCGTAGTGGGAACTCGCACTGAAATGGTTAATAAACTTTTCAGCGAAAAGCAACATTTCATTTCCTTTTAAATGGCTATCTAACATAACACATTAAAAAAGATTACATTAAGAATGTTTGTCTCATAATTACCCCCATAAGGTTCTTGGGCTCAATACCCAGTTTGGCTGCCTCAGCCATATCTTCATCAGCCTGGTGGAAGCTCGTGTTAGGCGTGATCGAGTCGTTTGGTTCGTAGTCTCGACGAGAGCTTCGACTTGCCATTGGAGAAGAACTAAAGCCAACATAGCACCTTTTAAATATCAGGCATTGTTCATAGTTGACCACAGTAACCTCACACATATCATGCAGGCATTGTAGTCCCTAGTTGGCAGCCAGGATTTGTGAATGCAATGTTGGGTTATAAGACAATTTGTGATAACTGTCAGTCAACTTGTAGTCCATTGGTGGTGCTGTTAGCAGAGGCAAGTTGCACAAGAATTGTTTGATCTACAGGAAAACATTTAATATAGATAACATAGAGTGCAACATATGTAAAATTGAGATACGCAAGGTTTGCTTTAGTGGAAATTTTGCCTGCAAATATAAATAGAATGTTATCTGGAAAATAAATAAAAAGAAGGCCCCTTCAAGTTTTTATTCATTGTAAAATCAACTAATTACAAATCAATTAACTGCCTACATTTCATATTTTTTACAACTGATATACTACATACATAATATCCTTGTTTTTACACTTGTTATGAATACAAGAAGCAATTATGTAAAGAAACTGGTTATATAACCATTTACATATTTAGTCCTGCATATTGCATGTTTACTGTTTGATCGGCGGGTTCAACTTACCTGAAGATGTTGTCATGGCAACTGAGAACGGGCGAGCCGGAGCTGTTAGAGAAGTATGTGCGTGGGGGGTGGTGTGTGGGGTGGTATCGCAGGCCAGGAGTGGTACAGGCCTTCTGTGCCGGCACACTGCAAGTGACGTCATACAACCATTACCTCTCTTTTTACTCATAGAAGGAGTACATATCAGAACTATTCTTTCTGAAAAGTGTACCCTAACAATTACAGACACTGATACATGTATAAACATACCAAGTCTGAAGTTCGAAGCTCCACTCCTGGCTCATGTGTGGAGCTTCGAACTTTCGACTAAGAGAACCCGGGTTGGAATCCCGTGCTGCTGTGTGAAACATTGGGTAAGATTTTTCACTCTACATTGCTCCAGTTAACGACAGTGTGGATATTTGTACGAGCAGTCTTCGGGCATTGGTTGCAGCGTGATGATGTTTGATTAAACAGGTCTGCCAGGGAAGTAAAGTATAAAACGCTTTGAGCAGTCCTGAGGACTGGATGGATATTGCGCTATAAGAGAACTTACCTTCACCAATAATAAATGCTATTGCTGTGTTGATACATGTATATACAGTGTATACAGTATACACAGTGTCACTCAGTGATTTGTCTGTAGAAAACAATGTTTTTACAGGCATCTATTCTCTGCCACAAATATCATCATCTACACTTGCTATGTGTTGTTCAGTAAGTACTACAGTAAGTACTAGTACAACAGTCTGGTAGAACAGGACTCATACAATGATAAGTACTAGTACAATAGTAAGTACTAGTACAGTAGTAAGTACTAGTACAACAGTAAGTACTAGTACAACAGTAAGTACTAGTACAGTAGTAAGTACTAGTACAACAGTAAGTACTAATACAATCATAAGTGCTAGTACAATCGTAAGTGCTAGTACAGTAGTAAGTACTAGTACAACAGTGAGTACTAATACAATCATAAGTACTAGTACAATAGTAAGTACTAGTACAGTAGTAAGTACTAGTACAACAGTGAGTACTAATACAATCATAAGTGCTAGTACAATCGTAAGTGCTAGTACAGTAGTAAGTACTAGTACAACAGTGAGTACTAATACAATCATAAGTACTAGTACAATAGTAAGTACTAGTACAGTAGTAAGTACTAGTACAACAGTGAGTACTAATACAATCATAAGTGCTAGTACAATCGTAAGTGCTAGTACAATCGTAAGTGCTAGTACAACAGTGAGTACTGGTACAATAGTAACTACTCGTACAGTGGTAAGTACTAGTACAACAGTAAATACTAGTGTAACAGTAAGTACTCGTACAATAGTAACTACTCATACAGTAGTAAGTACATACTGGGGAATGAGGAAGCCGTCGTGGTCCCGTGCGGAGTCGTCACTAGAGCTGGAGAAGTCTAGTGGTGCTCCCAGCGATGTGTTGTGCAGGCTGATTCCCTCGTCGTCAAACAGGTCATCTGCAAATGAAAATCACAGTTGGGTAATCAGCATATATGAACAGTTTTCGGAGAAATCTTATTGAATACATCGAGGAACATCATAACATGAACTTCTACACCCAATCCTGAACAGACATTTCATGGCAAATTGAAGATCAGAACTTGTCCATGACATGTTTTTGATGACTGTTATAGCAGAGCCAACTGCCCCTATTTTTGGACAACCAGCACTACATAATTTACATAATTAATTCTACACAATTAACTTTGCTTTTGCAAGTGCAGCTATGGTGTTTATCACAAATGTGGACATGTTTCCACAACAATTTATGAGTATAAATGCAAATTTTATATGCCATTTGCTATCAAGATATTGCCATAACTTGGCTAAGCCTTTCATTCAGAAACACCATCTCACTCTGATTTAGTGTTTTTAATAAATACATTATTTATTTATTATTTAGTGTATTTGAGGGTCCTGCCATTTTATACCAGCGAAAACTGTTTATGACAGTTCCCACGTCTCTTGGCAACAGCACAGGTGGAAATGCAACCACAACATAGTCTACACTGGCCAATTCATGCGCGTGACCCTACCAAGTGGAGCAAGTGTCCAGTACATCACCCACCGTCAGAGAAGCTGTGGTCCCACTCCGGGGGGTGTGACATCAAGCTGTCCTTGGTGGGGGTGTGCTGCAGGTGCTGGGGTAGCAGACTCTGCAGGGGGTAGGTGATGGTTAGCCATAGGGTGAACAAGAGGGACAGTAGGCCTCGTATGAAACATTTCCCTGATGAGACCTGTTCCAAAAGCAAAACGGGCGTCTATTCATAGCAGACGGGTCGGGTCGGGTCGGGACAGTCGCCACGAGTGCCAGCAGATGTCAAACGGCTTTTTTAATAAGGCTGGTTTTTTCTTGCACAAAATAAAGGAACTCGTGCAATAACAGGCAAAAAGGATATGGTTATATTAGACGATTCACTGGACGTACGCAATAGTGTTTGAAAAATGTGTGCTAAACTAAATACATCTGGCCAAATAACAATACTATTAATACATTTCCAACATTTTTATATATATATTTATATACAGCCCTAAATGTAGCATAAGTGAACAGCTCCATCACGTGAGATTTATATATAATATATATATATATACTGTATATATATATATAGTATACAAATATGTATATATATATTAGTACACACATATAATATATATATATATATATATATATATATATATATATATATATATATATATATATATATAGTAACTAATACAACAATTTATAAAGAAACACACTGTCACCAGTCACCACTAACCAATGATTTTACTATTAAACCAACAAGTGAGAAGGTGAGTGACTATCATTATTACAACTTCTGACTCACCACTGATCTTGTCACCTGCTCTCTTTTTCGTCGCTTCCAAACCTACAAGATAAAACTCGTCATAATCACCAAACAAGACAAGGTAAAAAAAACACCTCACAATCACTGAGCAAGACAATGTAAAAACCCTCAAAATAACCAAGCAAGACAAGGTAAAAACCCTCCCAATCACCAAGCAAGACAAGGTAAACCCCTCACAATCACCGAGCAAGACACCACACCGGTTGGTGGAGACATCAGACCAAGCAGAGGAAAACCAATGTGGACAAAAAGGGACTTGCACCGAAGTAAGCCTCATGGAAAAAGAAATGTGTTAATGTTGTGCCTTGAGAAACTTTTTGAGTCATTTGTTGATTGGTGGAGCTATGGTGATTCCCGTCGGTATTTTAGGGACTTTGAAACCATCTTGCAATGTAAACACGGTTGTGGTCATCACTTCGCTGCAGGTGAAGGGGATCCTGGTTCGACTGTATTCCCCCTTGATCTTTCTATGACAAGACGTGACAAAAGATTCTTAACACTGCACAATTTATGAATTTGTTTCATTGCTAATCTCATTATTTAATGTTTTCCACAATGAACCGACTGCTTTTTTGTTATGTTTTAACTGCTCTGAATGCTTTTTTTAATCAGAAAACCTACTAGAACATCATTGATTTGTTTTGTATAATGTGGTAGCCTCGTATTCTGGTTATTGCTCCAGAGACAGCAGCAGACAGAGAGAAACTAGTCCTACCAGCGTGACGCAGGACATGTTGAGGATCTCATCAACCGTGGCCCGTCTACTGGGCTCTGACTCCAGCATCTTCTTCAGAACTTCTTTCAGGTCACCCGAAATACCTAGTGACAGACAGAAAGTTAGGAACAATTTATGTACCTGTTTCAATTAAGTCAACCATCCCCTGCATGCCACGTACAATAAGACGGACACTTTGGTTCTGGAACCAGAGATGGAGTGAGTACAATACAAATGTACTCGAGTACGAGTACGACTACTTTGAACATGCATGAGTATGAGTACTCAGAAAACAAATGTACTCGAGTACGAGTACGATTACTTTACAATATACTCGAGTACGAGTACGATTACTTTACAATGTAATCATGATTACTTTCATGATTACTTTAATGAATATCCTGTTTCTAACATAAAGGCGACTTTCATGGAATCCCTAGGTGTCATTCTTGTTCTGTTGTTGTATCACTAATGTTCTAACTGATTACTGCTATCCACTATCCAGGTGTTATTATTATTATTAATTAGACGACTTTCTCAGGTATTGGATGAATAATTTAACACTGGATTAATAACTTAATTTATGGTTTCTGAATCAAATACAAATATGAGGCATTTAAAAATTTCAAATACACATGATCAAATACATTACAATAACAACACTTCAAAACCAGGGGGCATATTCAAGAGTATCCAATTCAAATATGTAGTATATCAGATGGGTCCAGACATGGGGTCAAATACATTTGTATTTGAAAATATTTAAATACTGTTTTAAGTATTTGTATTTGATGTTTAGGAATTAAAAGTATTTGTATTTAAATACTTTCCTAAAGTATTTGACTTTTTCAAATATTTTTTCAAATACATTGTCAGTATCAACATTTCTTTTTCACTGTCACATGTAATGCCTGCCAAACTGATTACCTTAATGCACTGCAACTTCACCCAACATTGCTAATTACTGATGAAGACACTTAACAGCAGGCTTCCCCTGGCCCTGTAGTGACCACAACTTGTGATTGCTCAGAGCCAGAGGATGGATTAACACCTAACAGTGACCATAGGTCAATATCCCCTTTTGTTCTTTAGTCAGGCTTCAATTTGGCACCAGGTTATTCTGGTTTCCTGGCAGACTTTGAAGTTGAGCCTTCCTCACAACATTAGCAATGATTAGCAGTATCTCTTCTGAGGGCAACATAGGCATTATATTATTATGGACCTCCTGGCTTAACATACAAACAATATATTTTGGCCTTTACGTCTTTCAGTCAGTTGTCACTGTGATGCAGTTAGCAATAACAATACTCCCTAGCACTGGTCTGCCTGTCATCATATGAGCAAAACACTAATTATGCCTATAAACTAGATGTCTCAATATATGTGTTGCTTTTCTTTTATCTACATAGTGAATGAAAAAATGAAAAGTATTTGAAAAATATATGAAAAAGTATTTGAGATACTTTTCAATGTATTCGTATTTAAATACATTTATATTTAAAAAGTATTTGTAATCCCTCAAGAATATTTGTATTTAAATATAAATTTCAATGTATTTGACCCCATGTCTAGATGGGACAAACACAGAATAGTTGTGGATTTAGACAGGTTTACAGTTTGCACTCAATTAAACATAATACTAGACAGGGATTTAGCAGCTAACCGCCCAGACCCAGTCAGGATTCTGGATGTTGAAAATATGACCAGTCATTCACACCATACTGACAGAACAAACAGTACAGGTGGGGCATATGGCCTGGCTTCTAAAATTACAAAGCAAGATGTTAGGGGATGCTTATCTCCTGCAGTGCTTCCCAGGGACTGTCACAATATAACTTGTACTTTGTACTAAGCAGGAGGGTGAGGAGATGTGGCTTCTCAGGGAAGAGAAGGTATTAATTAGGGAAATCTGACTGAATATTTATTTACCTGAAATGCTCAATAGTAATAGAAAATGATTACGTTGATTATTATTACATTTATTAGATTACTTCTAATATTGCCATTTTATCTGTCTAATATATTTGCTTGCAACTGTTCATATGAAAAAAATGTAATCGTGAGAAGTAATCGTGAGTACGATTACTTTGGTAATGTACTCGAGTACGAGTATGATTACTTTCCTTCGTACTCGAGTACGAGTACGAGTACTCAAAAAGTACTCGTACTCGAGTACGATTACTCCATCTCTGTCTGGAACCATCACAAAGTAATCTTATTCCTATTGCTGGCGAATTCATGCAAGCGATATGTTAGTTTGTGGTTTATCTAAGTATTTAATGATGTTCTCACCTAGCAGGAATTCTTCAGGCAGAGTTCCACACCGCAACTGGTGCCAAAGGTCACCACCCCTTGGCAAGTCAAGGTCACTTGCAAGCTCCAAGATGGTTATGCCAAGGCTGTAACACAAGTTTTTAATATAAAACGTAAGATTGGTCTTAATTATATATGAGAGATTAACATATAAATTGGAGAATCTCAGTGAATAGTGGATAAAGGCAGTATCCATTCTAAGGATCCCAGTTGTTTATATAACTGAACCCATCTTGACTACCTCTGAGCAATTTATGGTTCTGTTTCCAAACAAATCTGATACATGCTATGTAAAATACTACATAATTATTTACTGTTATAATAACTATACCGACTTAGTAAACAATGCATCAATTTCTTCGGGATTCCATTTTTAGAACTTACTTAGGCTGTCGTTCACAAAAACTGCAATAAATATGAGCACATATTACTTACTACAACCCTGCGACCTTGTCTCGTTTCTACCTGGCCTGTGGTCTATGGATATAGTGTCACAATGGCTCCCAAGTTTGAACGTAATAAATACAAGTTCGACATACCTGAAGACATCGGCTGGCTTGCCAAACTTGCCAGCCATCAACTCGGGAGCCAGATACTTGGGGTCACCCTCTTGGGCTTCTGACAAGTCGACACCCTGCGAGTGTACACAATGTGACTACATCAACGCAAGCTATCAATTGGCACTCACACTTAGGGATATTCCAGAAATTACCACATTCCCCCAGGGGAGGCACTTTATAGTGTTGTCACCAACACCCTCAAGTAATAACTTGTCCTGCACCTGGTAAACTATTTAGCTAGAACGAACCACCTTGAAGCAAACAAAAAACAGCCTACACGAGGGGAGTGGCATGATAATTTCTGGAAAGTCTTAAGCAACACCTTGAACCCCCACAGATCTAAAAAATGATGCATACCGGGAACCCAAGAATTACGTCAGACGAAGCTTTGTCAGGTTTCATATCTACTGGCATTCAGGTGTTTGTGTATAATTTGTTGCAACTTTCACACAAAACTGTTCCACTTAATATGATAAAAACACAGCTAAATGTGATACATTTCAGATGCAATTGTATCATGTCTTCAAGAAATAAGTAACCAACAATGCAGTCTTTGAAACCATTCGCTGAATTAAAATAGCTCACAGATTAACTGTTTCGCAGATTAATGCAGATGAAACATAATTATTACCTTAACTATCGCAAAGAACATGCATGTATTACATCACATCAGGTACTCTGGTGTTTTTGTATAACCATTACCTTCCGCAAGTCAAGCACCAGACCAAAATCACCCAGTTTACAAATGCCGTCATCAGAGATGAAAATGTTCTCGGGCTTGATGTCCATGTGCACCAAATCATGGTCGTGAAGGTGTTTCACTGCCTGAAACATTATCACAGTTTACTGACACTGACAACATGCATGAGTGAACCCTTTATAAGACATCTTATTTATAAGTAACTACAACTATACCACTTGGTCCAGTAAACTGAGCACTATTGAAATCATATGTATATTCTCAACAAATTAAATATTAGGACAAAAATTCCATCACTGATTATCATACTATAATAGTAACCATGTGCCATTTTGCATCATGCACTTGTCATATTTCATCATTTGTAATGTACATAAAGCAAGAGGTTAATTTTAGTGTTAAAGATACTAACTATTAATTAATGTCGACCCCAGACAACAGGTGTGACATGTACGTACCATTAGCAGATCAACCAGATAGTTCCAGATTATCTGTTCCGGTATATTGTGGTTGTGCTCAGCAAAGTTACACAAACTGAAAAGAAAAGTTTTACCCAGTTGACAACTTGACATGTGGCACTAACTGCATGAAATGGGCAGGGTTCACAGTGTAAAGTGCATGATATGTAACCGGTGCATAAAACATAGTAATATTTCCACAGATCAAGTGTCGACATTGAGGAATGTTGCGTGACATTTTATGACAATCACAGTTTTTCAAAAATAATATGTCAAGTCATTCTTAAGGTAATGTGTGAAGCCAATTCTTTTCCCCCCATGTTTTTTGGAAATCCAATCCTAAGATAACTTCACCAAAGGGCTTACATTGTATGATAGAGCCTCAGTTTATTTTTTTGTATAAATGCTGTGACACTAACCTTAAACTAACAACTAATGGGGATGAACAAATGTTGTGACACTACTAAGGGCCCACCTTGTATGACAAAGCTCCATTTTGGATGTACAAATGATGGACACTACTAAGGGCCCACCTTGTATGACAAAGCTCCCTTTTGGATGTACAAATGATGTGACACTACTAAGGGCCCACCTTGTATGACAAAGCTCCATTTTGGATGTACAAATGATGGACACTACTAAGGGCCCACCTTGTATGACAAAGCTCCCTTTTGGATGTACAAATGATGGACACTACTAAGGGCCCACCTTGTATGACAAAGCTCCATTTTGGATGTACAAATGATGGACACTACTAAGGGCCCACCTTGTATGACAAAGCTCCATTTTGGATGTACAAATGATGGACACTACTAAGGGCCCACCTTGTATGACAAAGCTCCATTTTGGATGTACAAATGATGTGACACTACTAAGGGCCCACCTTGTATGACAAAGCTCCATTTTGGATGTACAAATGATGGACACTACTAAGGGCCCACCTTGTATGACAAAGCTCCCTTTTGGATGTACAAATGATGTGACACTACTAAGGGCCTACCTTGTATGACAAAGCTCCATTTTGGATGTACAAATGATGTGACACTACTAAGGGCCTACCTTGTATGACAAAGCTCTGTTTGGATGTACAAATGCTGTGACACTAGTAATGACCTAGCTTATAAGACAGAGGTCAGTGTTGATGTACAACTGCTGTGATGTTAACAAAGTCCTACCTTGTATGACAAAGCTCTGTTTGGATGTACAAATGCTGTGACACTAGTAATGACCTAGCTTATAAGACATAGGTCAGTTTTGATGTACAACTGCTGTGATGTTAACAAAGTCCTACCTTGTATGACAAAGCTCTGTTTGGATGTACAAATGTTGTTTCTCTTCCCAGGCTTTCACAAAGCCGACACAGTTAGGATGGCGAGGAAGTTCTTCATGCTTGGCCACTTCTTCCAACTTACGTCGACTACAGCAAGAAGCAGATATCTCAGACAATAAACAAGAGGAAAATGTATCTTTTATATATGAGCCTGTTTACAGGTTTTCCAAATTTTAATTGGGCCACTTTTGATTATGAACAGTGATACCATTCGCATACAATGGAGATAGATTAACAAAATGAGTTCAAATATTCAAGGATCACTGCATGACAGACGCTGAGAGGAACTATGTAATTATCAATGGGGTTAATTTTTACTTTTGCTTTCTATGAGTGGTGTTTATGATTTGATTCTGATATCTGCTGAATACAAAGCAAAACCAACCAGGCTTCTGCTGCAGTTTTTACCACAGCTGATACCATGGTAGATTTAACTGTTCCAAGTTGTTTGATATTATACATAGAGCATGGAAATTTCAGGCAGTAAACATGTATTTCCTACCGATCGCACTCTCCACGAAATCTTTCTCTTGATCGTTTCACTGCATAATATCTTCCATCTTCTTTGCTTCTAACCTTGAAAACCTGAAAGTACACATCTAAAAACATGAACGTATTCAATACCTCCAACTGAGTTACTCATTTGAGAAAACAAGTAGGAAACATCACACCACAGTACAGAAACACGAGCAACACTCAAATAACTTGTAGTATCAAGGCCAGTCCTGGGCAGAAATACCTGGTACTCAATTATGCAGGGTTAGAATTTAGCCTAAACTGAGTGGGGGCCAGCAGGGCATCAAGTCTTTCCCAGTGACAGCTCATTCCCTGGTTGCAACCAAATCGCAAGTCATTAAAACGTTGATGAATTGTTTCTTTCCCTAGTCTGGGTTTGCCCCCTGCCCAATCACCACAGCAGCCACTGGCTTCATTTACTGATAAATTGCAAGAAGTGGCATGACGTTGTCAGGACATTAATTTTTAAGTGTCGGCAGTTCTTATATCCGTAATAGAGGAGCAGTTTCTGTACTACCGTAGTCTGAGGTCAATTTCCGTAATGATTATGGAAATCCCATAACGGTAGGCAGCCCTGCTTATACACAGTTCTTAACTATGTACCTGCACACAGTGTTCAGTGCATTGTATTCATATTCACAAAAATGGACATACCTAGATCAAGTTATGACTAAGACAATAATATCTAACAGAGAATCACAATTAAACAACATGAATGTATGTAAATAAAATTGACTAGTACACAAATATGAATAACTCAAGACAAACCTCGCCAAACGAACCGACTCCTAACTTGCAGACAATTTCAAAGCATTGGTCAAAGAACAGGTCTTTGATGGCAGTGTTGTAGTGAGGACTCAGAAAGGGCTGCCACGGAGTTAAGGTGTTCTCTTGCTGAACAGAATATTATCAACAACAACATACTTGTCTGCTGAATACTCTAGAGTGAATCTATAGATTAAAATATAAATGGTAAGTTCTTACATAAGAAGATATATAAGTCAATAGTTTAGTTTACTCAAGGTGTTTCACATTTTACTACAGTCGCGCCTCGCTAACAATAACGCTGTAATTAACTGTCATTTATTTTTTATGATATCCCCATGTTTATCTTGTACAGGTGTATCTAGAAACAATTTAATTATATTAAGAAATTTAACACAGAAGTACAACTGCGTTGCTGAGTTCGTTGTTTGTTGTGCCCCTGGCATCTAGTTCTGCTCTGCCGTCGGCTTCGCGGCACCAATCCAATAATTTTTCAAACCGATCTATTGTGTAACCAGCGCTTGGTTTGTCTGGTAGTGTTTCTTTAAAACGTTACCAATTCCTTTGATTGCATTTAATTATAAATCGGCACGGTAAATGTGCGATCTAAGTTTATATTTTGGGATTGATTGAAAGATGAAATCAAGCCAATAGTAAGTGCAATTAGTATAAGTATTAATATTTGAACGACTTCGGCAACATGTCAATTCATTTGTGCGTTTCGGCTGCCGAGTTCAAGGCTATTTTAGACCACGACAGTAGTACTGTGTTATCGCTCCGCCTCAGTTCGCATCGCCAGACGAGGCACGTTGGTTCTGAATTTATTTCAAAACTGTACACCATTCGCAAGATTTACTCAGTTCAACATTCGACGGTGTATATTATTTTAACGTAATACACATTTACGTTGGTTTCAATGTCAGTTAGTTTTATAAATCACGCATACACCGCGCAACCAGCACATTGGCTTTGGTTGCTGTTGTGGCGTTTTGGGGGTGGTGGCGCCCCTGGCGGAATATAAAATATTACGCGCCTCGTTTATAACGCGGTTCCATTTCATGGACCCCAACTACCATGTTATAGCGAGGCGCAACTGTACCTGGTAAACCAGTTCAATAGACATCTAGAAAGTATAAAGTTAATATAATCTAATTTAAAGTATTCAGTCATTTGGGCTGCTTAGTATACTTAACTATTTTCAAACAGTTCAGTATTGATTATTGTGTCAAGAAGAATATGCCAAATGTGACACTAGAAACCTTATTTTATTTGCTTGTTTACTTCCAGAGATATCCGTATTGTAAAAGCAGGAAATAGTTTTAATGAAATGGCCGTAAAGAATTGAATAATGGGATTGATTACTGGTTGTATTTGTTAAACTAATTTCCTCTGTGGCAGTTCAGTTTTCCTTAAAATTGGAACTGGAATTGATATAAAATTTAAAAAATTGCAAGTTAGAATTATAGTTTACTATAACTGATATTACTTCTATGTAATTCAACTTAGAAACATAAAAAGAAATGCCAAATTATTTCAGTCTATTTGCCCAATAAGGTACAGAAAAAAGGATACAGTTCTTGTGGGGTTTGAACGAGATGGGTTGTGCTTTGCGGATGCTCGGCCTGTGAGGAAATATTCGACTGATAGGTGGCGCACTTTTCACGGGTGGCTTTGGCAACATCGTGTCTCGCGGTGTATCGCCATTTCTTGCCTGTAAATGCAAACTTGCATAAAATCAATGCATTAAGGTATCAATTTTAGGCAAACATACAGGCATCTGGTTTTTTAATGGAACAAGTCATGGATTTACATTTGGTTCAGACTCGTAAGTAATAATTCTTCATGATTATCCAGAACACAGGTGAAATTTTTTAGAAATAACAAACAGTAACTATTGAGTAGTGACACATTTGCAATACAGATCAGCTTTACACTTTGAATCATGAAACTTTGTAGCTCTGCTTTTAGGAATTGCACAGGTTAGCTGGTGACATCTGCAAATTTAGCACATAAAAATACAAACCAGAACAAGGTGCATGTTTAAACAGGAATGATTAAAAGCCCAGGCCTGTCCATCCTCGCAAGCCTATGAGAAGTGCATGATTTTAGCCGAGTCAAACTAGTTTATTGTCTTTGCCAAACAGCGCTAATACCTGCCCCAATCTGAAGACAGATACACAATTTTTGGGAATTCAAGTAAATTACCCACCAGCTAATCACATGAGCAGCTAAATGGTTCTAAGTATTCAAATATGTTTTGCTACATACCAAATATTGTTAATAACACCAGTTAGCTTGTGGCTGAAATTACCAAAAGTTATTATTTGACCAAAGGCTGACCACACTCCTCGTGGGCGTTTTCACTGGCTGATGTTAAAAGAGGAGTTTTTGAAGGGGATATGCCAGGGGTAGTAAACAGCTGGTACTGACCTAATCGCGACCCTGGCACATAAGAATGGGCCTGTCAGATGTTGTCTGTCTGCATGCATGCAGCATCTAACAGAATATTTACATTATATCTGGCCTGGGCACCCATCCCACATCGATTTATGACAAACGTTGTTGGTATATGATGTATTACTATTTCCAACGGGTGCAACGTTTGTCATTCAAAATGAAATTGTTGCACATGCGTCCCCAGCCAGGGGTATGGCAAGGGTTACGAACCGCTGTCAGTGTCAGTCATAGCCAGAATCTATGCCATCACTATAATTCTTTTCTTTTTGTAAATAGGTCCTTGGTTATAAATCTTTTAGTAACCACAACTACTTCACGTGTCAACTAACTGAAATAGGTAGAAAATACTCACCTTCTTTGTCGAAAAGGTCTGCGGCTGCAAAAAGTACTGCGGTGCTGGCCTAGGTGTCCTTATTTCTGCTGTCATTTGATCTTGTCTTGAATTCTGGCCAATAAAATTTCAACATAAAACAACGAAATGCTTCTACAGTCTGTGTACGCTTATTTCCTTTGTAATATGGTGCGTGAAATCTCATACAAACTTTGAAACGAGCCTCGGAAAATACGAACGACGAAGCAAAACAACTGAGGAGTAGTCATTTTACCCGCCATAATAAAACTATTGCATGGCGGGAACATGAGCATTATTTAATTTATTTTGAAACAAACTAAGTGTTGTTTAATTACACACCAGTTCTGTTATAATATTCAAATTTACTAATACTTAAAAGGCTTAGGAATCGTATATTAAAAAAAAAAAATTCGGGAAACCTTCCCACTTACCTCCATGACATACGCTTCCCAACCAATGATCTTACATAGCGATGTCGGGTTTTCTATGATAACATCCAGCAAATAGAAATTCTCAATTTTCGAGACTATATATTTGCCGTAATTTGGAATTATAGTTAAATACACAATAACATCAGTAAACTCATAGTTCATAATGCTTGCAATTTAACAATAAGTAATTTAATTACTTATTAAAACTAATTGTGTGTTTTTTGCAAACAATATAATTGTATAATTATAAAGTATAGGCCCGCAAATGTATTAGTTAATAAACTCATAAATTTAAGATAGAGTGATTTGAATATTAGTGAGAAACAAATCTTCATGGAGCGCAGTGACAGATCAGTGGAATGTCAACTGTAGGTTGTGTGCGAATTTACTTTGGCTGGCTGGGTGCTTCCCAGGGAAGTCGAGATCGATGATAATATGTTTGATTGAACAGGTTAGCCAGGGAGATTGTGTAAAGCACTTTGAGCAATCACAACGATTGGAATATATCCTATATCATAATTGACCGTTTTAATTAATTATCATCTTCAGAAATCATATGTCCATATCTCCAAAACATATTTTAAAATTTTTTGCAACATGATAAAATGTAAAAAATAAAATATACAAACTGAGATTTTCATAGGCATCGCTGTTCACAAATTATTAACAGTATTAAAATAGATCTACAACACTCATTCAATTAAAATGTTCCAGTATTTCTTTGTGTCAAATATGATATATGATTATACATGTAAATAGTGTTGTCGCACCATGATTTTTATTGCACTCTCATTTCAGATGCATTATGAACTTAGTTATAAACATTTTAAAGGTATTGCACTTCTTTTATCCTTATTTCAGCAATTTGTGTTGTATGCAATGTATATGTAAAATGTGTGTGCTGTTGTTGAAATAATTTTCATTCAAAAATTCATTCACATTTCTTTACGTTTTTTCGTAAAAATCAAATGCTGTTGTCTCTCTTGAATTTTTTTTTATTAATTATATTAATTGCACTATTGAA
Source organism: Ridgeia piscesae (assembly GCA_025642075.2). Lineage (NCBI taxonomy): Eukaryota > Metazoa > Annelida > Polychaeta > Sabellida > Siboglinidae > Ridgeia > Ridgeia piscesae. The sequence goes on from JAODUO010000193.1 coordinate 423,259, forward strand.
GCTTATGAAGCAGACTATTTTCAAACTGTACGCGTATCATTTGGATAAATTAGTAAAATGAGTTAAAAATCGCAATTTGTCAGTCTATATTCGTGCAAGCAGAGCGATACGAGAGATGGCGCGCGGTAGGCAAATTAGTGAGCGATAATAAAGCGATGCAGTGAACCTACGATAGTGTTTCGGGATGCGATAATATAAAATGATCTGAGAAATCAAGTGAAGCAAGGAACGAGAGTCCAAAACAGGTTGAGTGTAAAAAACAGCTATTGGACATCCTTTCATGGATGTTGCATTTCGTATTATCCCACAAAAATAGCAGAGTTTACACTCAAAGTCTCAAAGAGTCAGACAGACACTGCCTGCTCCTGCAGTACTACTATACTGGTGACAGTGGTGCAGTTGCTACCGTCGACTATCATCACTATGTTTCTTCGGCGGAACCTTTGGACTTGCTAAGTTGATTTAAATATTTCCAGCAATTTTAATTGCTTATTTAACGTTTCGGTATTTTTCATCGTTTAACAAAATGTTGCCAAAAAATAAAGGACGAGACTATTCGCAGAGCAGTGATGTCACAGCTCTGCGAATAGGGGCACACTCGCCACTATTCACAGAGTAGTGAAGTCACTGCTTTGCGAATTAGGGAAACCATTGCTAATATTCGGATAGCAGGTAGAAAAGGGCGTTTATTGGATAATTGAACTCGGTGCGCAGGGTTTATTTGCTGCTTACTAAATACAGTTAGTGTATGACCAAAGAAGTGTCTCTGTATACTATATTGTCCTAACAACATTGAGGCGTATGCATCACTGTGCTCAGCGACCTAGGAAGTCGCCGTTACTTGCAGAGCAGTGACATCACTGCTCTGTGAATTAGGGAAACAAGTGCGGTATTCGCAGAACAGTGACGTCACTGCTCTGTGATTTTGCGAAAGACTTGCGGTATTTGCAAGTAAAAAAGAGTGTTTACTAGTTGCTATATATGTGCATGTTATAATAATAATAAACTTTATTTAGACATTAAAATCTAAAGTAAAACTGTTCAGTTGTGTAAAAGGTATAAAAATAAATAAATAAAAGTACAATTAAAACATGAATACGTATAGTTAAATCAGTGGTGTAGGGAACTTTATATTATGCATTAATGTAGTCAAGAAATATAAGTACATGTATATATTTATATATATGTATGTGTATAAAATATGTATATAGGCAATTGCAATATATATGTATATATATATATATGTATATATATTATTATTATTATATAACTATGAGATGTGTGAATACATATCTGTTTAAATTTGTATAGATTATATACAATTTAAAGCTTATAACGATTAGGAAAGAGTTTCCCTAAGTGACATCGCTGCTCTGTGAATTAGGGAGACAGTTGCAAATTTTTGCAGAGCAACTAGGAAAGAAACTTTGACTAGTTGCTATGTGTGTTGTTGTAATAATAATAAACTATGTAAAGTAAATCTCTGTTCAGTATTGTCGACTATAGTAGTTAAAAGTTATAAGAAATAAATTATTATAAAAGTACAAATAAAATATAGACATAGCTAAATCATGGTTGAACTGAACTAGAGAAAATAAAAGATGTGTATAGCAATTACAAAATAAATATACTATGCCTGCCATGACCGGGAATTGAACTTGGGCTGCAGGCAGAAACCTCTCACGACACTATCCATGCCTCTCGCCTCGGAATTGTTAGGACAGTGTAGTATTTAGAAAAACTTCTATGAACGCGCTAACTGTATTTATTAAGCAGCTAATAAAACCTATGCACCTAGTTCTAATTAGCTAATAAACACTCTTTCCTACCTGCTCTGCAAATACTAGCAACTATGTTTTCTTAATTCGCAGGCAGAGCAGTGACGTCACTGCTCAGCGAATACTGGTACTTCCCTAATTCGCAGAGCTCTGCTCTGTGAATAGCCAGTGGGAAACATAAAGGGAAAAACAAATCTAAATTTGATGTGGCAGACTCAGTACTTTAGTTTCATCCTTACACATAATACCAGGAATGTATTTATGTAAAAAAATATTGTGTCTATACATTTGTTTAGGCCAAAGCAACAAACCAATTTGCTGTGGTTGTTTTACCAGATTCAGTGATATAGTTGCAAATGAATAGTTTTTTACCGCCGTCTGTTGCTACCAATCGGTTTTCTCTTTGGACATGAAAAGTATGTTGTTAAGATGCAATAATTTTGTAACATAAATATACCTGGGATGATGATGAAATGTGTAGTTAATGCACTTATGTATAAAAAAAGGAATCAAAATGGGCCCAGATACTAGATAATTTTTGTTCAGCCATATATGTGTGTGTGTGTGTGTGTGTGTGTGTGTGTGTGTGTGTGTGTGTGTGTGTGTGTGTGTGTGTGTGTGTGTGTGTGTGTGTGTGTGTGTGTGTGTGTGTGTTGTTGTGTGTGTGTGTTTGTGTATTTATGTATGTATACATAGTTACAGAGTACATTATATGAGGATGACACAAGAAAGTGTCTTGTTTTATATTGTAGCCCTCAGATAGAGACAAACAAATACGGTACAGTGATACCTGTATTAATAAATTATGACAAAATATCAAAGATTAAAATAACCGTTGCCACTGCTCTGACACTGCAGCAGTTCTGATATTGTGTTTACAAATAATCACCAAGATCCTTGACAAATGTAGTTCTTCATTTCTTCATTTGCATATCCATTTTGCACTGTATCTAATATCAGCAAACTATAAGAACTCTTGAATTGCTTTATCTTGAAAACTTATCAGTGTGAAAGTTTTTAATTAATATTGATTATGGATCCTGTTGTTGTAGAGTTGGTGAATTTAGGTAACATCTTTCATAACAATGGCGCTCCCCCAAGCAAAGATGCAGCCACCAATCCTTTCAACTGCTGGTGCTGTAGCAGTTCGGAATGAAAAAGGTATGTACAACGCTTATTGTTATTTATTAATGCCAGTTGGAGATATGAAAACCCAATTACACATGTACCACAAGTTATCTTTTTATATGTTGATGTAGTTTTGTTATCAAGGGTGTATCTGTCGATGGTTTATTACAATATTATGTATACAACAGGAAATGGCAGGACAAGTGTATAGCCAGTCACAGCTCAGTATTAATATCAGATATTTTTGTTGTACGTTTGTCCCTCAGTTTTGTTGATGGGATGCTACTTGTAAAGTAACAGCCTTCACCCATTTTACGATAAATTGTAAGTAAATCAAATGCAAAACTAAAAGCACACTACTATCCACTGTGGATTGTTAGAATTAGTGTAAAATCACAGTAAGTTTACATACACACAAACACCACAGACAGACGCACGCGCGTGCGCGTGCATGTGCATACAAACATTTACAGAGTTTGTATAGAAGAGTTATTTTTGTTTTATTATTGCAGGTGAATTTGCTATGGAGAAAGTGAAGGTTAGCCGATATGTGTCTGGCAAAAGGTGAGAGAAGTGCCCAAACAGAATGTAGAGCTTATGTCCTAGTTCTTTTCCCAAACATTTCATCTTAAATTCAAACAACATAACAAAGTAAGTGTTGTCCTAGGCCAGTGGATGAATCAGACCAAACACAATATGGTAAAAGGATTACAGTCCAATCTGATACGTATTTGTTAACAAAAATGAACTTGATACGTTAGACATTGTCAGAAACTGCTGGACAGTAATGTTCATGGGGGACAAGTAATTTCCCCAAGTCAGACAAACTTGTCTAAGACACTTAGCTGCCAGGACAAGTTGATCAATTTACAATATATGTGGTTTATTATAGCAACCCGACTTGAATGCTAAATACATGTGTAGATTGAAGCATTTGCCTCATTGATATAATATCAAATTTTAAAGGAATATATGACTTACATGCAACCTTGCTCAATGCTTCCAATTCATGAGGACAGTGCCAACATAATCACCAGATGGGGCAGTAGTACTTTCTAAACCACTTAGACTGCAGGCAGGGCAGATATGACAGGTTAGCAAATATTGTCTTTAGATGTGTTCATTAAGAAAACCTTTCACTAGCACATCTGACATGTATGTGCCCTTTTTAATTAAAAAAATTGAGCATTTCGTGCTACTTTTCAATGCAGAAAAAATGTAATTTGTCCTCATAAAAACAGATCATGTTCATAGTAATCACATTTAGTATCGCTGTGGCTTACAGTGAGTTGTGCATATTAAAGAAGAACTGTACGTTTCCACTCAGTCTCATAACTCTTTTTTTGATCAGTGGTAAATAAAAAGTTTGTGCTTTCAGACCCGAGTATGCACCTGAATCCAGTGACGAGGATGATGATATGGAGTTTGGATTGGCATACATGAAGAAGTCAGCTATAGCAGCTGCAGAGAAGGGACCAACAGATGTGGACGACAGAAGACTGAGACGACTACAGCAGTTGGACAAGGCAGATGACCGTGAAGACAGGTAATGTCAATTACTCTTCTCATTTTGTGTCTTTTTATAATAACACATTACACCAGTACATTTTGACAACGTATAATATGATTTCTGCATTATTTATTTGAGAGGGAGAGAGAGGGAGAGGGAGAGGGAGAGGGAGAGGGAGAGGGAGAGGGAGAGGGAGAGGAGAGGGAGAGAGAGAGAGAGAGAGAGAGAGATAGGTAGGGAGAGAGATAGGTAGGTAGATAGGTAGATAGGTAGATAGGTAGATAGGTAGATAGGTAGATAGGTAGATAGGTAGATAGGTAGATAGGTAGATAGGTAGAGAGGTAGAGAGGTAGAGAGAGTAGAGAGAGAGAGAGAGAGAGAGAGAGAGAGAGAGAGAGAGAGAGAGAGAGAGAGAGAGAGAGAGAGAGAGAGAGAGAGAGAGAGAGAGAGAGAGAGAGAGAGAGAGAGAGAGAGAGAGAGAGAGAGAGAGAGAGAGAGAGAGAGAGAGAGAGAGAGAGAGAGAGAGAGAGAAGGGTGACTTGAAGTGGTGGAGGCCATTACACGGCGGCCAACTCGGCTTCTGTCACTGTTTATAATTTATACAAATTTAATTAGTACATTTAGAACTATCTTGTACAGAATTTGATCATCTTTAAACTAAGCATCACTTGCAATTTTAGGAAACAAAATTCAAAAAAACCACACTCATAACGTGATGATTTTGTGTGTGCTGGGGTGAACCTGCAGTCATTTAATAAAATGATGTGGGGTGTAAAGAGTTAACAGAATTGTCCCCATGCTTCGATGTGTCATCACTGATGAGTGTGTCCTTTACAGAGTGGCCCGTCACCGCCGACTACACGAGCCAGAGGTTCTCGCAGCCGGCTCTGATGGCGAGGGGGAGGAGGAAGAGATGGATGACGAAGACGCAGAGAAGGACCGTGGAGAGAGGAGAAGGGACGACATGGAGGAGAGCAGTGAGGAGGAGGAGGAAGAGCTGGATGAGGAGGAGATAGAGAGGAGACGAGCATTGTTGAGATTGAAGGCCGTACAACAGAGAGAGGAGGAGGTAAGATCACTTGGTCATGTCAGTCAAGATATATAACCAACTTACTACTGGGGCTTGTTACTTTTTCTTTTGTGGTATTTTTTTACAGGTTATTGTATTATTTGTTTGATCACTTAAAGACTGCAGTAATTCAATTGGATGTTTTAGCCACAGTTATTTAGGTCTGATTTTTATTTGCAAATGCTACTATGCTAGTCATGAGTCTGCTCTTGCATTGTTACTCACTGGATTGGTGTAAGCCACAGTTGTGTGGGTTCATGGTGTCTGTGTGTGCATGCCATAGAAATAGTGACCCTATAAAGTTACCACAAGTAACAACATTTTGTCTGAAGTTCATGTTTTTATAGTTTTTAATGACGTACATTGAATCGCCTGATTAAATTTTTATGTACAGCATTTTGATCATATCTTGAAATTTGTCAGATTTTCTACTTGTCAAACGGACAAATACAACAAAATTTTCATTTTTCCGTACAGTAATTCAGTTGTCCCATGAACAACTAAATTTCAAAGCCTACTTCTCTGTGATTTGTCTGGTTGTCCTGGCTGTAAACAGCGACATTGTCCCATGGCCAACAAGTAGTAGTGGTTTCACTTGACCGGACGCAAATACAGTTGTCACGGGCTAACGGACAAGTGTGATTTCGAGCCCTGCATATATAGCGCATAGTATGCATATATAGTATGACGGGTGTTGGGTTTATGACAGGAAGTGATGGAGCTGGAGGAGGAGAAGCGGGAAGGAAGCGAGGGAGACTCCTCCGAGTGGGAGGAGTACACGGACTCGGAGGAGGAGGACGCCGGGCCCAGACTCAAGCCAGTCTTTGTCAGAAAGTTAGTGCGCCACATCTTACTGTCTGCAGTGATAATAAATAATACAGCAACAAAGCTTAGCACAGTCACTATGGTAACATGTTTATGCATGCATTGTGTACAGTATTCTATTTATAATTCATAGTATATTCAGTGTTTTAATTTTAGAAGAGACATGTCATTTTGACAGCAGCAGCACACCCCATTGTGCATGTCTTATGTCATTGTAGTAACAAACTTTCATTATATCAATATTCTTATTACAACCACTTGTTTTTATTGGTGGTCTCATGTTTTTTTAACAAACCTGTAAGTGAATGGTAGAGGCGATCTCTTCTTTTGAGTAACTTAACTTAACTTCAGTCAGTATTTGTTGAACTGATATTACAGTGACTGCATTTTCTCCTACACGTCCTGTGGACTGACTGTTTCAGAAAGGACCGCGTCACAATCCAGGAGAAGGAGAAAGAAGTGTTGCGCCAGCGGGAGCTTGAGCAGGCCGCAAAACGTCTGGCTGACGACCGACACAGAGAGACACTCAAGGTGAACTACTGTCTGTTGGTTTCTTCGTCTGCCTCACCTCTGGCTTACCTCTGACATAGAGTTGGAGGTGCACAAGGAGCTTGTGTTGTGTCTGTTGTACAGTACATAGAGACGGAGGTGTGTAAGGAGCTTGTGTTGTGTCTGTTGTACATTACATAGAGACGGAGGTGTGTTAGGAGCTTGTGTTGTGTCTGTTGTACATTACATAGAGACGGAGGTGTGTAAGGAGCTTGTGTTGTGTTTGTTGTACAGTATATAGAGTCGGAGGTGTGCAAGGAGCTTGTGTTGTGTCCGTTGTACAGTACATAGAGTCGGAAGTGTATAAGATGCTTGTGTTGTGTCTGTTGTACAGTACATAGAGTCAGAAGTGTATAAGGAGCTTGTGTTGTGTCTGTTGTACAGTACATAGAGTCAGAAGTGTATAAGGAGCTTGTGTTGTGTCTGTTGTACAGTACATAGAGTCAGAAGTGTATAAGGAGCTTGTGTTGTGTCTGTTGTACAGTACATAGAGTCGGAGGTGTGTAAGGAGCTTGTGTTGTGTCTGTTGTACAGTACATAGAGTCGGAGGTACATAAGGAGCTTGTGTTGTGTCTGTTGTACAGTACATAGAGTCGGAGGTGTGTAAGGAGCTTGTGTTGTGTCTGTTGTACAGTACATAGAGTCGGAGGTGTGTAAGGAGCTTGTGTTGCGTCTGTTGTACAGTACATAGAGTCGGAGGTGCGTAAGGAGCTTGTGTTGTGTCTGTTGTACAGTACATAGAGTCGGAGGTGTGTAAGGAGCTTGTGTTGTGTCTGTTGTACAGTACATAGAGTCGGAGGTGTGTAAGGAGCTTGTGTTGCGTCTGTTGTACAGTACATAGAGTCGGAGGTGCGTAAGGAGCTTGTGTTGCGTCTGTTGTACAGTACATAGAGTCGGAGGTGTGTAAGGAGCTTGTGTTGTGTCTGTTGTACAGTACATAGAGTCGGAGGTGCGTAAGGAGCTTGTGTTGTGTCTGTTGTACAGTACATAGAGTCGGAGGTGCGTAAGGAGCTTGTGTTGTGTCTGTTGTACAGTACATAGAGTCGGAGGTGTGTAAGGAGCTTGTGTTGTGTCTGTTGTACAGTACATAGAGTCGGAGGTGTGTAAGGAGCTTGTGTTGCGTCTGTTGTACAGTACATAGAGTCGGAGGTGCGTAAGGAGCTTGTGTTGTGTCTGTTGTACAGTATATAGAGTCGGAAGTGTGTAAGGAGCTTGTGTTGTGTCTGTTGTACAGTACATAGAGTCGGAGGTGTGTAAGGAGCTTGTGTTGTGTCTGTTGTACAGTATATAGAGTCGGAGGTGTGTAAGGAGCTTGTGTTGTGTCTGTTGTACAGTACATAGAGTCGGAGGTGTGTAAGGAGCTTGTGTTGTGTCTGTTGTACAGTACATAGAGTCGGAGGTGTGTAAGGAGCTTGTGTTGTGTCTGTTGTACAGTACATAGAGTCGGAGGTGTGTAAGGAGCTTGTGTTGTGTCTGTTGTACAGTATATAGAGTCGGAGGTGTGTAAGGAGCTTGTGTTGTGTCTGTTGTACAGTACATAGAGTCGGAGGTGTGTAAGGAGCTTGTGTTGTGTCTGTTGTACAGTACATAGAGTCGGAGGTGTGTAAGGAGCTTGTGTCGTGTCTGTTGTGCAGTACATAGAGTCGGAGGTGTGTAAGGAGCTTGTGTCGTGTCTCTTGTACAGTATATAGAGTCGGAGGTGTGTAAGGAGCTTGTGTCGTGTCTGTTGTACAGTACATAGAGTCGGAGGTGTGTAAGGAGTTTGTGTTGCGTCTGTTGTACAGTACATAGAGTCGGAGGTGTGTAAGGAGTTTGTGTTGCGTCTGTTGTACAGTACATAGAGTCGGAGGTGCGTAAGGAGCTTGTGTTGCGTCTGTTGTACAGTACATAGAGTCGGAGGTGCGTAAGGAGCTTGTGTTGCGTCTGTTGTACAGTACATAGAGTCGGAGGTGTGTAAGGAGCTTGTGTCGTGTCTCTTGTACAGTACATAGAGTCGGAGGTGTGTAAGGAGCTTGTGTTGCGTCTGTTGTACAGTACATAGAGTCGGAGGTGTGTAAGGAGCTTGTGTTGTGTCTGTTGTACAGTACATAGAGTCGGAGGTGTGTAAGGAGCTTGTGTTGCGTCTGTTGTACAGTACATAGAGTCGGAGGTGTGTAAGGAGCTTGTGTTGCGTCTGTTGTACAGTACATAGAGTCGGAGGTGTGTAAGGAGCTTGTGTTGTGTCTGTTGTACAGTACATAGAGTCGGAGGTGTGTAAGGAGCTTGTGTTGTGTCTGTTGTACAGTACATAGAGTCGGAGGTGTGTAAGGAGCTTGTGTTGTGTCTGTTGTACAGTACATAGAGTCGGAGGTGTGTAAGGAGCTTGTGTTGCGTCTGTTGTACAGTACATAGAGTCGGAGGTGTGTAAGGAGCTTGTGTTGTGTCTGTTGTACAGTACATAGAGTCGGAGGTGTGTAAGGAGCTTGTGTTGTGTCTGTTGTACAGTACATAGAGTCGGAGGTGTGTAAGGAGCTTGTGTTGCGTCTGTTGTACAGTACATAGAGTCGGAGGTGTGTAAGGAGCTTGTGTTGTGTCTGTTGTACAGTACATAGAGTCGGAGGTGTGTAAGGAGCTTGTGTTGCGTCTGTTGTACAGTACATAGAGTCGGAGGTGCATAAGGAGCTTGTGTTGCGTCTGTTGTACAGTACATAGAGTTGGAGGTGTGTAAGGAGCTTGTGTTGTGTCTGTTGTACAGTACATAGAGTCGGAGGTGCGTAAGGAGCTGAATGAGGGTCGTGCGGCGGCAGCCACGGCCCTGGCCGCTGGTGATGGCAACATTGAAGACGTGGACACGGGAGATGAGAACGACGAGGAAGAGTACGAGGCGTGGAAGGTTCGAGAACTGAAGCGAATCAAGCGTGACCGCGAGGAGAAGGAACAGTAAGTTCTCGCATGAGTGAATTGCATCATGGAAAACTATTAACCAGTTGACTGAGTAGTTTGGCAATGTAAAGTTAAAAAGGTTTTCTTTCCTATTCAGCTAAACAAAATAATACAAACAAACCATTTGCAACCACACCCAACAATATCACTGTATATATATATATATATATATATATATATATATAGTATATATATAAATTTATGATTATTATTAATAATTATATTGTTCAGTGGTGTAAACAGTGACATGATATATTCGCCTCTGCTGCAGAAATAATGAATGAAACCATTATTTTGTCTACACTAATATTTTATATTATACTAATTATTTGTGATACTATGACATTATGTTTGGATAGATTTAATGTTTTCTCATGTTGGTGTTATTACATGTATGACTATGGAAATAAACACATAGTCTGAAATAAACTTATAGGTATGATGTATAATGGTACATGTAATGCTTTACTGTATAACGATATTATGTAATGGTTTGATGTGTAATAATTGTGTGACGTGTAATGGTATTGTGTAATTATGGTATGTAATGGTGTGTCAGGATTGAGAAGGAGCGCCAGGAAGTGGAGCGTCTACACAACATGACGGAGGAGGAGCGGAGGGTGGAGCTGAAGCAGAACCCGAAGAAGGTCATCAACAAAGCATCAAAGGGCAAATACAAGTTCCTGCAGAAGTTCTACCACAGGGGCTCATTCTTCCTGGTGAGTGCTGCAACACCTGCACCACATGTCAGCTCATATAGAACACCTGCACCACATATACAACACCTGCACCACATGTCAGCACATATACAACACCTGCACCACATGTCAGCACATATACAACACCTGCACCACATATACAACACCTGCACCACATGTCAGCGCATATACAACACCTGCATCACATATACAACACCTGCACCACATGTCAGCTCATATAGAACACCTGCACCACATATACAACACCTGCACCACATGTCAGCACATATACAACACGTGCACCACATATACAACACCTGCACCACATGTCAGCTCATATACCACACCTGCACCACATGTCAGCTCATATACAACACCTGCGCCACATATACAACACCTGCACCACATGTCAGCTCATATACAACACCTGCACCACATATACAGCACCTGCACCACATGTCAGCACACATACAACACCTGCACCACATGTCAGCTCATATACAACTGCACCACATATACAACACCTGCACCACATGTCAGCTCATATACAACACCTGCACCACATATACAACACCTGCACCACATGTCAGCTCATATACAACACCTGCATCACATATACAAAACCTACACGTCTGTCTGGCTGCAATTTACTGTCTAAAACTTACTAGTTAAGTCAGGTTGGCACGACCCAGTGTCTGGAGCCAGGTGTGGTGGTATTCAACATCCCTCACATATGTTGTGTACAGTGTGTGGATTTACCCTGAGTTATTGGTACTTAGTGTTACTTGCTGTGTAGGTAATTCAAAAAGTAATTTTGAGTTGCAACATAGCACTGAAGAACTGCTGCCCTAAGTGATGTAGTTGTTAAGGTATGGGGGTGATGTTTTAATGGGTGCCGTCTTTGCAAATTGCAGATGTATGGATTGTCGGCAAAGGTCATATATTTTAAATAATTGATCACAATCATAAATTAAAGCTACCATTAGCAATTTAAAATAAGAAATTGGTATTCAATCTAGGCAGTAATTTCTACTCCAGAAACCAGACATGGAGAATATCTCCCGTCTCTTGGACTATTAACCCAAACTAATGTATGTGACGGCTGTCCACAGGACCACGAGGATGGGGTCTACACACGAGACTTCTCTGCTCCCACTCTTGAGGACCACTTTGACAAGACCATATTGCCTAAAGTTATGCAGGTAGGAAAAGTGCACACGGGTTTGTAAGCTTGAGAGCACAGAACAAGTTACACATAAGCTGTTTTAATCATTCACAAAGAGTTTTGATAATGCTTATATTCAGTAAGTAACTTTACACAGTTGTAAAGATAATAAAGAATTGTTTTCTCTTGATCATATTGTGATGCCAATAATTAAAACCAATTATATTATTTCCTTTTGTGTTGCATTCACTGAATATTTGAATTTATGTGAAATAAACAAGGTTTACATAAATGATGTACCAGTGAATAAAGGTAAACATAATTCTAGACTAATATAGGTTTGTGTAAACCAAGCTAACCAACACTTTAAGTGTATTTTAATTGACTGGTAAAATTAATAATTTGTGTTTTGCTCTGAAACCTGTCATATGAAACAGGCACTAAAAATTGTAGGCTTATTCTATTAGTCTAAAAAGAAATGTTTTCCAGTTTCCAACTGTAGTCTGCAATGCTTGAAGATTATTTTCTATTTATGGTAATACAATTGTCAGTATTCTGATTGAATTTGCTTGTTTGGTTTTTAGGTGAAGAACTTTGGTCGTTCTGGTCGCACGAAGTACACACATCTAGTTGACCAGGACACAACGTCGTTTGATTCACCCTGGGCCTCCGACACAACCATGAATCTGAAATTCCATTCTGCCAAGGGCGGCGGAATGAAACAGATGTTCAACCGACCAACAGTCAAGAAGAGGAAGTGAAACTGACACCGAGTGGGGGGGGGGTGGAGATTGCAGGGAAGGGTTATGCTGAGTGTTGCAGGGGGAGGGGGTTGCAGCAGGCTAATATTGTTTATAATGTGAACCTGTTTTCAAGAGATTCCGGCAGCTTCTGTTGTCCAAGCTGTTGGCTAATTCATTGTCTACAGGTGTGGAAGGTAACATTTCAAATCGTTATCAGCAATAGCATGTAAATTATGTGTTCCTTTACAAGATTAATCGCTTTTGTGGTTAGTCTAACCACAAAAGCGATTAATCATATAAAATATGTAATGTGAAATAGAAGACACACTACTGACATGCCTTGTGAAGACAATGTGGTGTTTTGTGCAGCAACTAAGTGTCTTGGACCTGCCTACATCCGCACTAGTAATTGTCAGTTGGTTCTTTACGTGGCAGTAAGTACTGGATAGAAACATTCAGATGTTTGGACAGATACGTGGTGGTTGGCAAGTGTCACAACTACAACTTGTATTAGTTATGTATTAAAGAATGTTTTCATTTGTACCAAGGATGTTTGGTTTTGATTTCTATGTTGCTAGTGTTATTCATAATTACACTGGTTTTCTGCACAAAGCAGCCAATTTAGCTGTCGGCAAAAGAATCTAGCCCCAAACTACAAGTTGGCATTAGACACACCAGTTTTGTTCATGAAATCTTAAAATATTTGTCTTAGAGGCTTTTCTGTTATCGTGTCTGTGGTGCACAGTATCTTGTGTGAATTGTGAAGTGGACTGTAAACTGCCCCAGTCTTCCTGCACACAAACCACAAATAGTTGTCCAGGTCATGTCAAATTGATGTGATTTTGGCAATAATTAACTAGTAATCCACATGGTGGGAAGGGTCAGTGTAATTTCACACGGTCATTGAAGGATGTTTGGTTGAAGTTAGGTAGTAGAGATAATATACGTTCTAACATCAGACAACATTCCAGTATGCGAGGCCAGCATTCTTACTAAGTTACTGTATCATCACCAGGGAAAGAAACAGTTGCATTAATTTTTTATTCAGATATAGAAGTGCAGACAAGATTAAAAATGGTAAATTTCATGAAGAATGCTGTAAGTATGGCAATAATCTTGTTTCATTATTTCAACACAAGCCTAAAAATGTTGATTAGAACAAAATTAACCATATTTCAGATCATTTCTAGACGATCAATCCTATACAAACTTTTAACAAACAAAGTCATGAAAAGATAACAAAGTGATGTAAATACTGGTTAAATACAGATGCTCCCTGTTAAATACTTAATTTTAATTAACTGTCATATCAGATGAAATACTTGTCCTAAGTTGCAGTGCATCAAGTGTGTGTGCAAAGTGATTACCGGTATGTCATATTTTACTGTCTTAATATAGGCACAATACACAGAAAATGTTGCCTGGTTAAGACAAGTTTTTATGATATGATAGCTAATTAAAATATCAAGTTTCACAAGAAGTGCAGTAACTGTCGACAACTTCTAGGTCAGTTGCATTATGTTTTACATGAGTGGATTTGTTGGAAAACATGACACTGACCATCAGTTTTAAGTGCATTCCAATGTGGCATCATGTTAACATGTTGAAATCCTGTTTCAGAACAGCATCATTGTATAATACTGACACTTATAGCAGTTGTCAACAAAACGCCAGCAGCCAGTTGAGTTGACACACCGGGTTCTGGAAATGCAGCTATAAAGATTATAAATTCTCCACATCAACAAGTTAAATAAAGTTGACAAATACAATTACCGGTAACCTTATCCTATAACAAACCAATATATCCACTAGTTCACAAATCCAGTACGCAAAGGCACTACTATACGTTACTTAATTTAATAAACTGACGTTTCCCATAATGCAGTGCGTCACACAGCAGTGAACCCGGACAATATCAGCCTACGTGCAGTCATGCACAACACTGATTTCTGGGCAGATTTGCAGCGAGTAATATTATCAAAGATTTACTACACTATGACATAGAAAATTAAAACAACTCGGAATAACATTGACAGCTTGATCTCGAATAATGTAATATGAAATTAAATGCACATGAAACGACCACAAAGCACTATATCCACTGGTGTAGCAAGAGACATGAAAGAGAATCACCAACATGCACAAATGTCATGATCAAGACATGCAAAATAGATCACAAAGAAATGTGAACAAAAACGAATTTGTAATAAAACGTCAAACAGCCACAGTAGAAAGTTAAGCAAATGTGACCTGTTACAGTCAACGTTTCTCTGCAGCCGGCCAACCAAGATGCAACACCAAAATCAGATCTGATGTCATCACATCATCTACCTATCTACATTCACATTAAATTCACACATCATCGTAAAACATTGCTAGTCACCAGGAAACATTCTCACACGAAATGCAAGTAAATAAGTTTACAACTCCGGTACCTATCGATGCGCGTTCATTATTAGACACCAGGAACAAAATTAAATTCAAATTCAATCTCTTACACGTTTGATCGATGGCGTAAAACCCACCAACTGATGCGGGAACACTTGCGGTGCCTCACCGAGGTTTGTACAACACGATACGAAGCGACAGGGAATATAATTTGAGATTGTGAGATGCAAGAGAGAGAGGGGGCAGATGGTGACTGGTGGGGTGTGCCCCGTCTCCCTCGGTCTAGTAGACTTCACTTCGTATCATTCAATGCCAACCAGCTCCACCTCAAACACCAGGGCACTGTTCGGAGGGATTCTGACAACTGGTTAAGGATTGTAGCAACTACAAAGCCATTCACTGCTAGTCTAAACATTTCACTCAAGAATGACACTTCATATTAGTCATTAACGATACTGCATTTTTATGTTTTAGGCAGATCTGCAAGCATATTCAATCCAATTCAATGTCCTTAAAAAGGATACACATCGTACAACTTATGATTGCATCTAAAATATGTAAAGAAAAGATTGTCACAAAACACAGATGAAATGCAAAATGTAACCACACAAAATGCAACATAACTTTTTTAATACTGTAACTGCCACAGGCACAAAACTCCTGCTTTAGCGAGACGTTTTGCATTTTATATTATGATATATCTTTCGAGACAGAAGAACATGAAAACATGTAAAGAGCGGATGATCAGACTCAGCTGTGAAAGAATTTACATAAATTATTCCAAATATAGAAATCAGAGGGAGCTTGGATGCTGGTGAACAGCTGAATGGCAAATTGCTGTGGCAGATGGAAGTGACTGAATGACAGGTCTGAATGTATTAAAATATATTAACATCCTGTCCTACTGGATGAAACAGGGAGAAAACAGACAAATACTCTTACTACATACAAAACACAAATGTGCATAAATCAGTCTTACTTGATCACGATGTCTCTCCGGTATAAAAGACAGAAACATTCCTTGTCAATCCTAACCTATACTTGTTATTTACATTAATTACTGATCGATCTGATAGTGATTCTGATCAAAAACCTTGAAACATAATACCACAAATTTTATTTAATTCACAAAACCTGTCTGAAAGTAATTTTCACGTGGAATTACTCAGTGCTACTGATCAGTATAATTTCAAAACTGATGGATTTTTCAAGTACTAGTGTACATGTTCATACTTTTATCCAGCCACGTATTTGATCTATTTATCTATCCCAGATTCCACTCCAAGTGTAACACCAGACCAACACTTTCGACACCAAGTCATCAACTGCAACTCCAAGTGTAACACCAGACCAACACTTTCAACACCAAGTCATCAACTGCAATGATACCATTCCAAGTGTAACACCAGACCAACACTTTCGACACCAAGTCATCAACTGCAATGATACCACTCCAAGTGTAACACCACACCAACACTTTCGACACCAAGTCATCAACTGCAATGATACCACTCCAAGTGTAACACCACACCAACACTTTCAACACCAAGTCATCAACTGCAATGATACCACTCCAAGTGTAACACCAGACCAACACTTTCAACACCAAGTCATCAACTGCAATGATACCACTCCAAGTGTAACACCACACCAACACTTTCAACACCAAGTCATCAACTGCAATGATACCACTCCAAGTGTAACACCACACCAACACTTTCAACACCAAGTCATCAACTGCAATGATACCACTCCAAGTGTAACACCACACCAACACTTTCAACACCAAGTCATCAACTGCAATGATACCACTCCAAGTGTAACACCAGACCAACACTTTCAACACCAAGTCATCAACGGCAATGATACCAATTCAACTGTGCAAAAGGATACTTTCCCTCCAATCCCTTTCTTCCGTATGCCCATTCCGCCTCAATTCTTAATTCTGCTGTTTCCCCAAGACTCATCTTCTGAATACCTTCATCCCACTGAAACAGACAAGACACAATCTGTGATGTAATGTGCGGCTTTAGACGGCTTCAAAATTTATAAATTATATATAAGACCACCAGACTTCAGAATAGCCATTTTCAACATGATTAATTGTTGCAATTTAATTCACTACTTCTTGGTCGTGTTAAAAAATTTACACAAAATGATATCATAACAATAACAATATCATAACAACAACAGAAATGATTGCTTTCAAGCAATCTGCCATAACAGTGATGTTAGCCATAGAAATTCTCATGAAAATCATATGATGGATCATGTGATAATCATGAAAGTAAAATGGCAATGCATAGATACATTAACAGTGCATTTATATGGGTATATATGAATAATAAATAGCATTATTAAACCATTTTGTAAAAAGCATTATTAAATGTTACGCAACAATGGTTTCAGAGAATGGACAACAAATTAGTGATATTTTAATTGTTTTGGGTGTTAATGGTTTGCACAATCACAAAGAACTTGTATGGCAGCAGATTCAATTGTCTCAAACTAAAGTATAAGTTGAATTTGATGTGTGTTTATGATAAAACAGATCCCAAATGTGTTATTAGATAACTCAAGCAATGTACATTTGCTCACAAAAACAGTAAACATGTATGACAAATTAGAAAAAAAACACTTCAATCAAAATCAGCATGCAAACAGTAGAAACAGAAATATTTTGAAAGAAGTCCTAGTAAAAACGAGAGTAATTTGACGTACCCCTCGGATGACCTGACCTGTCCCGACCTTGAACTTGAGGGGTTGTTGCTTCTTCTTCTTCTGACCTGCACAAACAGCAGAGTGACCACTGACCACACATGACACTCACCACTCACGACACCCACCATTCACCAGACATGACACTCACCACATACAGCATAGTGAGCAGACATGACACTCACCAGACATGACACTCACCAGACATGACACTCACCAGACATGACACTCACCAGACATGACACTCACCAGACATGACACTCACCAGACATGATACTCACCAGACATGACACTCACCAGACATGATACTCACCAGACATGATACTCACCAGACATGACACTCACCAGACATGACACTCACCAGACATGACACTCACCAGACATGACACTCACCAGACATGACACTCACCAGACATGACACTCACCAGACATGACACTCACCAGACATGACACTCACCAGACATGACACTCACCAGACATGATACTCACAAGACATGATACTCACCAGACATGATACTCACAAGACATGACACTCACCAGACATGACACTCACCAGACATGACACTCACCAGACATGACACTCACCAGACATGACACTCACCAGACATGACACTCACCAGACATGACACTCACCAGACATGATACTCACCAGACATGACACTCACCAGACATGACACTCACAAGACATGACACTCACCAGACATGGACACTCACCAGACATGATACTCACCAGACATGACACTCACCAGACATGACACTCACCAGACATGACACTCACCAGACATGACACTCACCAGACATGACACTCACCAGACATGACACTCACCAGACATGACACTCACCAGACATGATACTCACCAGACATGATACTCACCAGACATGACACTCACAAGACATGACACTCACCAGACATGACACTCACCAGACATGACACTCACCAGACATGATACTCACCAGACATGATACTCACCAGACATGATACTCACCAGACATGATACTCACCAGACATGATACTCACCAGACATGACACTCACCAGACATGACACTCACCAGACATGACACTCACCAGACATGACACTCACCAGACATGACACTCACCAGACATGACACTCACCAGACATGACACTCACCAGACATGACACTCACCAGACATGACACTCACCAGACATGACACTCACAAGACATGATACTCACCAGACATGATACTCACAAGACATGACACTCACCAGACATGACACTCACCAGACATGACACTCACCAGACATGACACTCACCAGACATGACACTCACCAGACATGACACTCACCAGACATGACACTCACCAGACATGACACTCACCAGACATGATACTCACCAGACATGACACTCACCAGACATGACACTCACAAGACATGACACTCACCAGACATGACACTCACCAGACATGATACTCACCAGACATGACACTCACCAGACATGACACTCACCAGACATGACACTCACCAGACATGACACTCACCAGACATGACACTCACCAGACATGACACTCACCAGACATGATACTCACCAGACATGATACTCACCAGACATGACACTCACAAGACATGACACTCACCAGACATGACACTCACCAGACATGATACTCACCAGACATGATACTCACCAGACATGATACTCACCAGACATGATACTCACCAGACATGACACTCACCACTCACCACTCACGACACACAGTAGAGTGAGCAGACATGACACTCACCAGACATGACACTCACCAGACATGATACTCACCAGACATGACACTCACCAGACATGACACTCACCAGACATGATACTCACCAGACATGACACTCACCAGTCACCAGACATGACACTCACCAGACACTTCTCACTGACAATCTACACTAGGAATATAAGCTACTAGTAAAATTATGTTAGTGGGTCAATGTGAAATTTAGACAAATTGGAGACGCTCATCAATTTAAAAACAGCAAAATACCAAATGTATATGTTAGATAGGTATCTAAGTTACTGGAAATTGGCATTTGGGTCAAAATGGCGCATTTTTAATATGCAAATTAGCTATTTATCACGAAACAAGGGATGGGTTTTTCTAACATACAATAAAACTCACTTCACTTTCTGTCCTGTCCGCAATGCATTTTATTTCACATTTCCCCCCCAAAAATTTAAATTCCAAAGATTTGATTTTGTTATCATTTGAAGTGGTACCAAAGTACTTCACTTTCATGCATTCAAACTTTTAAAATATACCCAAGAATAATTTCTGTGAAAGAAACAAGTCTCTAAATGTCCTGTCCGCAACAAAACGAATACCTTGAAATGGCCCCTCACCAACCTGGCAATTAACAGTCTAACAGCCTCATAAACAAAGATGGAAAGAAGTATGTTAAACATCACATACGGGGACAGAAAAACAAACACCACGATAAGAAATTCTGGAAAATGGAACTGGGCACCTGTAGATGGACATTGCAATGACCGGCTGGGAATCTTGCAAAGGGTTGAAAGGGAAACAATCTAGAGGAAGACTGACGAGATGGCAGAGAAAGGAATCAGACAAGTACTGGCACATCTGGAACTGAGGCTTTCGCCCAACAATGGGACACTATGGCTGCACAATGTTGATGAATGTGCTATGCAAAATACAATGTGCAAGTGAAATTTTTTTAATGCTGCTGTAATAATTACAAGTATATAATAACAAAATCAACACATACCAGCACGCATTTCTGAGTTTGTGTCAAAGACAGTGCCATCAGGCATCTTGCCAACGTAGTAACAGAGGACAGTGTCGCCGGGACGAGGGTAGTTGATCTTGTTACCCTTCTTCAGAACATACTTTGTATACTTAGGTGGTGTCTGAAAGTACAAAAGAAATTACATTATAGAGCATGATTCAATAATATGTGGTTACAAATTGTCAAGTTCAATAAAATCAAGAATAGTTTTACAATCACAAATTAGTCTGATACGCAAAAACACTGAACTGATACAAGTTTTCAGAAGCTTGATGGCCAATGACACAGTGGCCAGTTTTAACATTCCACTCAGCACAGGTTGACTGGGTACTGGATACTACGCATTATTTGACATGAATTCACTGTGGGAACCTTCCACAAGCAGTGTTTGTCTTCAGTTCATACCTGTGGTTCATCCTTCAAGTCCAACTTCTTGGTCTTCTCTGTGAGGCTTTCCGTGGCCTTCTTCTTCCTCTCCTCCTCCTTCTCGTCCTCTCCTGGCTGCTTGAAATTCTGCAGTGCAAATCACAGGCACATAACATTCCATAAATGAGTGATTGGTCAGCATCACTAGTCACTCATTGTTCCCCACAACTAGGCAGAATCTCAGCAAATTTGCTTGTGTCCATACTGGGAATTTGCAGATTAATACACTAGATTAAGTAGCTCTCGCAGATAGACTAAGTATTTACGATAGTGAGTTCCATGGGAAATAGATGCACATAACAAACACCCGGTTGATTATTGTTGTGGAAATAATTTCACACCACACAAGTAAAATTACAAGTAGTTCACTAAAATCCACTTGTCTATAGTGTGTTTGCATAAGATAGAATAAATAAGTGGTAGCAAGTTACAATGCAGATCTATATTGCAAGTCTCTTCAGATATTTAATCAACTGCATATTTATATTAAGGGTGGTGATCGTTGGTATAATTTTGTTTAGCAGACATTCTTAAAAATGAGGCTACCATTTTCAGAGGTTTGCTGAATACAGTTAGCAACCCTTTTCACTCTTGAATAACCCAAATTACCCAATGAAGTTCCTTTCAATGACACAGTGTTGGAAAAAGGTGGAATTTGACAAATTACTGAAATGGTAAAGCGTTTTAGCACATATGAAAAGATGTTAAGGAAAACCTTTGTGTCAAAGAGTTCTTTGTAGTCAGCTATCAGTTGTTCCTTGGTCCTGGTCTTGGCAACATTCTTCACTGCACCTTTCAATTTGTGCTCTGTCTGAAACTACAAGAAAACATTCTAAAATCATATTTCTTATACGTATTACATAAAATTATCAATTCACTGATGCAAGTCACTGTCATATATACACTGTAGCGCTGTGTTTGTTCTTCCTTGAGGCATTGTCCCCTGCTGTCAGATACAATACTATCACAGTACTCATCCCTTCTTTCCTTCTAGTTTTCTATAAGCAATGCTTGCCATATTTAATTATTTGCACACACATATTGTGTGTGATTTTGAGATATTTTCTCAAAGGTTGTATATGCTATCGCTCATAATAGAACAGCCAAACCATGCTCCCATTAGACTTATATATGCATATAATGTATATATATATATATATATTCCTAGTGTTTCCCTTTATATATGTATGATGAGCGAGATGGGCCACCTCACTGTTTTTCTAAGCCACCTCGCTCAAAATATGCCAGAATTGCCACCTCATAGCTATTTCTTGCTATAAATATGTTTACATGTTGCTATCTTGGAGTTATGCATTTCTTTCCTCTCTATTTTCCCGGGAATAGGTTAAAACATCCTTCAGAATGCACCATTTTGAAGGTAGTTTTTTAAATAGTGGCCATGACCCACATAGTGCGCATCACGCATTCGGTGCTCACCCAGTCCATCCTATCACAATCACCTCGCCCATAATTGAAACACTGTATTCGCTCAAGTATATGGAATAGTTACCTCAATTGAAGCAGACGACTGCAGGAAAGTGACGAGATCTTTCTTGCTAACATTATCTCCTGCCAACTGGTCTTCTGTATAGGGTGGCGTAATTTCAACAGACATTTCGATGCAGCTCTGCAAGAACCCAAATACACGTTCACATCATTATTTATAATACTTGATCACAACACGATACAATGTAATATTATATCAATATTATATCAGTCCATAAGGCAATAGTTTTAGTCCCTGAAAGCACCCATGTCTGCCCCTACTGAAACATTTCTGACCAGAGAACTAACTACCAATGCTATTTCTCTCATTTGTTTCAACCATCATGAGTTAGTGGGGAGCGGTGGTCGCGCGGTAGAGCGCCGGACTGTGGTTCAATCCCACCTACCGCCGTTTCGAATCTTGCAATTTCTTCACCCCACATTTGCCTGTGTCTTTCGGAAGAGACACTAAAAGCCGGTGGTCCCTTCTATCTGGTGTCTATGCCAGGGGAAGTAAAAAATCCAACAGGGTAATTGTAACCTGTAGTGGTCTAAAAACAACTCCTGCGTTAGCCCAAGTTTGGGATGTTTGGAGATAATCACCTGTGCAATATAAAGCGTCATCCAAAAAAAAGTTCCAAAGGGAAACAATCTAGAACCGTGAAATGCTGACAATATCAATTTGAGTTAGGGTAACCTAGGATATTTTTGTTCTTCCACTTCAGTTTGGTATTCAAAACAGAATCCATATATTTATGCATGTTCTAAAGATATGGCAGTTACACTTAATTAATAACATACATGTTTTTAATGTGCTTAGTGGACAACCAGCCAACTGTTGAGATAGCTTGTTTTGCAGTGCCCACTACCTGCATCCCTGTTTACGTCATTTCAAATAAGGTTGCATCAATAGCATAACAAAGGGGCTATTTTATGAATCCACCAAATTAAATTAGTCCTGTTGAGCATATTAAATATTTTTCAAAACATGATAAATATCACACAAAACGGCAACAACACTCATGGCATTGTTGTTCTGTGATCATTTACTTTTCATTAGAAAATGGAAATTATTTTTCGATACCACAAATGCTGCCAGTTTTACATGAAAACCATTGTCCCATGACCATGGCTTAATGTTCAACATGATTTCTGATGAATTGTGCAGCTAAACCAAATATTTAAGAGACAGACCTCATGTATGAATTTATATGCATTTGAGCATGGCTCTGTACAAATATGTTCAAGCGTCGAGGAGTCGATTATTAGCAATATAGGATTATGGTTTAAGGCAAGAACAGTGTTAGGGTAAAACTATTTTCAATTACCGGTAATCAGAATTTATTGAAGCTCATTTATATAGCGACACCAGAGATGGTCTTCACCAGAGATGGTGGATCTGCTCCCCCACACCTTGACCCTCCACAACACCCAATTATAAGTGATATTAACATTAACACAGCCGGAGTATGCAAGTTACTCAAAGCCATCAATCCCCACAAAGCATGTGGGCCTGACCAAATCCCGAATGTCATTTTGAAGAACTGTGCTGACACCCTAGCCCCAGCACTCGGGGACATCTTCCAACGGTCATTGGACACAGCCGTCCTACCCTCAGACTGGCGCACTGCAAACGTGTCGGCCGTATTCAAAAAAGGAGATAAACATCTACCAGAAAACTATCGTCCCATCTCCCTTACATCTGTTCCATGTAAAATTCTTGAACACATCATCTACCGCCACCTTATGACTTACCTTGAAGAACACAACATCCTAACAGACCTTAACCATGGCTTCAGAGCAGGCTTCTCATGTGAAACACAACTTCTAACCACTATGCATGACCTATTCTCCTCCTTCGACACCGGAATCCAGACAGACATGGCAGTGTTAGATTTTAGCAAGGCATTTGACACCGTTCCCCACTCAAAACTCCTTACAAAATTATCCCATTATGGAATCGGAGGCACAATACTTGAATGGCTAAACAAATTCCTGACTGGAAGAACAATGAAAGTCGTACTCGACGGTAAAATGTCAAGGCACAGTCTTAGGCCCTTTGCTCTTCTTGTGTCACATAAATGACTTACCAACCTCTGTCAAATCTCAAGTCCGCCTCTTTGCAGACGATTGCCTATTATACAGGAAAATACAGACATTCAACGACCATATTTTGCTACAGAAGGACTTAACGCAACTTGGGAAGTGGGCAAATACCTGGGGGATGAATTTTAATACAAACAAATGTCACATCCTAAGCATAAAAAATAAAACACAATTCTTCTATAGCCTAAACAATGAAACTCTGGAATATGTAACTACCAACCCGTACCTTGGCATCACCATATCTAATGACTTAAAGTGGCACTCACACATTTCTACAATAACCAAAAAAGCAAATAGCACACTTGGCTTCCTAAGACGAAATATACGCAGATGCCCCATTAACAGCAAACGGACGGCATACATTGCCCTTGTGCGCGCTGTCTTAGAATACGGAGCCATAGTGTGGGACCCATACCATCGGGGGGACATAGACAAATTAGAACAAATTCAACACCGTGCAGCTCGCTTCATCACTGGAGACTACCGCTCTAGACACCCAGGATCTGTCACAACCATGCTCACCAACCTTAACCTCGACACATTAGACAATAGACGACGCGACCAAAGACTAAAATTCATGTTCAGAACTGTTAGAGGATCCATCCCAGCTCTCCCCACTGAAACATTCTTCCGGCCCCAAAAAACAAACAAAAGACACATTAAGCCTAAACACTTCCCCGACCATGTATCCTCAAATTTTGTCCAACAACTAACAACCAACAACACCAGATGTTTTATAGTACCCACAGCCCACACTGAACAATTTAAGAATTCATTTTTTGTAAAAACAATAGCCGACTGGAACCAACTAAACGAGTCGCAGGTCCAGGCTGAAACCATAACTGATTTCAGTCGCCTGACCTGCGGCTCAAACACTCAATAACATGCGCACACACCCCCGTCGTATATAATAGCCACTATTGGCTTCTTTACGACGTATCCCATTCAGATTCAGACACCACAACAGCACTGCATAACACAATACTGATTTCTGTAATCACTGAGCTAAGTGCTAGCAAAGATGACGTTAAGTTATCATCAAGGTTGTGGTGAGTTTGTTTTGTGAATTTTATTTGTGACTGGATTTTAAATGATTTTGTTTTGTAATCTAGTGTGAGTATATGTATATTGTGTGAGGAGAACTTTGGTGGCTATAACTATAAGGTAATTTTTATTGTTAGATTAGAAAGTAAACGATCACCAAAAACAAAATTATACATACACATTAATGACCTGACACCTTTATCACCTGACTAGTATTATTATGTTATGGCAATTAAAAAAAATTATTTACGAAATGAATAACTTCTATTTCAGGAAATGTATAATTTACTAGGTAATATTTGCACATTAAAACATATAAAAATACTTGTTTAGAACGAACTGCAAGCATCAACAAATTACATGGCATTTCTTGTAAATCAATGCAAATTTGGCTGCCTCTGAAACGGTTCATGACAATATTCACGTGCGTGTAACCTCGTGTGGGAAATCACTCTATCATCGCCCAATTACAATCAAACAACCTGAACCATATTGACAAACTAATCAGTAACGAGTGTGGCCATGTGCGTTGCTCAGTTTAATGCAACGATATATTAACTACTAAGAAATGTGCTCTGGACGCAGAAAGTTACCGACCTCAGAAAAGACAGATATATAACGTTTGTCACAGTGACTTGTCGGATGTCTCAAATATGGCGCGCATCAAGCGAGTACTATTCGTGTTTACACCACACACCAGGTGGCAGTATTAGTACCAGATTGGACCGTGGCAACTTAGTCTCGATTACCCAGTTTCCGTGAGGTGGCAGCACTTACAAATTAAATATGGATACCTATGTTATCAAATACTATGCTATAAAAAATATTCAGCGCACGGCACGTAATCGCGGAATTTTATAGGACTTCACTTACATGCCAATTAAATGTCAGCCAGAGAGTGTGCCTATACACAGACAGCCGTGATAGTGCATGTACGCAGAAGCTCAGTTTATTAATTTATCATATTCTAGCTTACTGCTACCGATCGAGTCGAATGTCCCCAATCAATAACTTATGTGTTATACGCATCAATATGGAATACTGACCGGAAAGAGAGATATAGCATCATCATCATCATCATTGTGCAGCCGTAGTGTCCCGTGGGTGCGCGAAGGCCTCAGCATGCTGCTTCCACATCTGCCTGTCTTGCGCTATCCTCTGCCAGATGATACCCTTCCAGTAGTCGTCTAGTTGTTTCTCCAACGTCTCGCCTATCTTCCTCTAGATGTTTTACCTTCGTAAGGTTTCCAGGTGGTGATACACAATGTCCATCGGTTATCTCGTATCTTGTTGACGTGCCCTGCCCAGGTCCACTTCCGCCTTCTGACTTGTTCAATCACGTATGTGACCTTTGTTTTTCTCTTATCCAGACGTTTGTTTTCTGTCCCGGTATGTTTAACATACTCCTTTCCATCTTTGTTTGTGCGGCTGCTAGCTTGTTCTTTGCTTGGCTGGTGAGGGCCCATGTTTCCGCGGCGCATGTCATTACTGGAGGTTCCCCATAAAGATGTCGCGGTGCTTGGCGAATGCTGTCCATCCGGCCGTGATTCTTCTTTGAATCTCCTTGTTTTTTTTGGCTCTGGTGCAATATCTCTGCATGTCCTAGGTAGATGTAACTGTCAACGTTCTCGATCTGGGTGTATATATAATATATATATATATATATATATATATATATATATATATATATATATATATATATATATATATATATATATATATATATATATATATATATATATATATATATATTGGTATATGAGTATGTCGTCGGCGAAATGAAGATAACTAAGATATTCGCAGTCCATCTTCAAGCCTCAAGCCTCTGGTTTCCCAAGTCAGTCGTCGGAATGTGCTTTTGATTGATGCTCAGGTCTCAGGTCTCAGGTTGTTTACTCCAAACAGCCCAAACTTGGGCTAACGCAGGAGTTTGTAGTGCTTCTTGTGCGCATGCGTTTGGTTGTATGTATGTTTGTTTGTTTGTTATAACTTGTTTGTTTGTTTGTTTGTTTTACAGGCAATTTAGGTGATTGGGTGTTGGGAAGGGGAGGTTCATTATTGCTGCTTGAAAAGCTATGGGATTTTCTATTGCAGTAATGTGTGGTGGGATCATATTCCAGATGCGAATTGCACGGGGGTAAAAAGAGAACACTGCAGTGTTGATGCGGCAACTGGTGGCGATGTAATGGCCACGGTTTTTTGATGGTTTTAGTAGGCCCGGTGGTGGTGTGATGTTGATTATGTTATTTAAAATTTTGTAAAATTTCATTGCTTGTTTGATAATCCTGCGTCGCTCAAGAGTGGGCCATCCAAGGGTGGCTATTAGGTCTGTTGTGGCTGTTTGGCGTCGATGGTTGTTTTTGACCAATCTGGCTGCACAGTGCTGTACCTTTTCAAGATGTTTAATTTGGGTAGTGGTGTGTGGATTCCATATAGGAGAGGCATATTCAAGTTTTGGTCGGACTAGCATGTTATAGGCCGTTTCTTTTACATCAGGTTTGCATGGTCCGAGGGTTCGTTTGATCATACCTAAAACTTTTGATGATTTGGAAGCTATGTCAGTGATGTGATTCGCCCAGGTTAGTTTAGTATCTAATTTTATTCCAAGATATGGGTGGCTGGAGACTGTGGAGAGTGGCACACCACAAAGGGAATACGATTTTTTTGTGTTTCCCGTTATTCCATAGAAGGCTAATTTTGATAGGAGGCGTTTATGCCGTAACCGCTTGGGTGATATGGTATCTCCCTGTCGTACTCCTCTCCTGATGTTGATCTTGTTGCTTTCTTTGTGTAGGTGGACTGTCATCGAGTTGTTTGTGTACATTTCCTTCAGGAGTTTGATGTACACATCTGTTATCACCTGTTCTTGAAGTGAGGTCAGTACTACTTGAGTTTGTACTGAGTCGAAGGCTTTCTCGTAGTTGACGAATGCGATGCAGAGTGGGATATTATATTCTCTGCATTTCTCCTTCAGTTGATTTACGACGTGGATGTGGTCTGTCGTTGAGTATCTGCTTTTGAATCCAGCTTGCTCTCGTGGCTGGTTTTCGTCGAGAGTATTCCCTAGCTTTGTTTTAGTACTTTCATGTATGTATGTATGTATGTATGTATGTATGAATGTATGTATGTATGTATGTATGTATGTATGTATGTATGTATGTATGTATGTATGTATGTATGTATGTATACATGTATGTATACATGTATGTACTTCATATAGGTTTGATAGTAGACATATCGGTCTATAATTCTTGAGGTCTTTCTTATTATCCTTCTTGAATATGATCACCATCTTAGCGTTCTTCCATGCTGTGGGTATTCGGTTTTCTGATAAGTATTTAGTGTACAGGTTTGCAAGTATCTTTGAGATGGTATCTTCTTTTGCTTTCAATATCTCGATGTTTATATGGTCGTTGCCTGTTGCTATCCCATTCTTCATATCTCGTAGTGCTGCATCCACCTCCCATGATGTTATCTCTGGTACCTCTTGTGCGTCAGTGTGGATTAAGGTACTCTGTTCACTGTCGTTTAACAATGAGAAGAATTGCCCTATTCGTTCTAAAATCTTATCTTAATCATGGATTCGTTTACCCTGCTTCTCTAGGAGTGTGACCGGTCTGTGATCTTGGCCTAGTTTCTGCGTTCTTTGGATTTTCCTCAGGCTCTTTGATGCACACACACACACACACACACACTACACACACACACACACACACACACACACACACACACACACACACACACACACACACACACACACACACACACACACACACACACACACACACACACACACACACACACACACACACACACACACACACACACACACACACACACACACACACACACACACACACACACACACACACACACACATATATATGTGTGTGTGTATGTATTATGCATGGCGACTATCCTACGTACACTTTATTAAAATACATTATATTAGGTTTCCAATAGTTGTACTTAATCATGACTCATTTGTTTTCAGGCCAAACAACCTGAATTTATCCACTGGAGGGTGGAAACATCCGAGTCCCGGGATTTGAGTACACATATGTATGAAGCTACAGTCTCCTGGGACGATGGACATGCTTCACCTGCATGGGTATAATGTTATGCCACAGATACAGTGAAATGACAGCGCTATGAACATAGGAATAATTTTTTGTGTCCCATTCACGACCTGTGAAAGTTACACTTCAAGTTGATAAGACATTAAAACATTGTTGTCCTGAGCTTGCTGCACGATTGTGTGAAAATTGAGACAATGAACTGTGAATATCACTTAGCTGGTTTAATGTGCATATGTGTAATTAATAAACATCCCAATATTCTTGGCTCCCTATTGGAGCAATGCATAAAGGGTCAACAATCTGTCAAGATTTCTTCATGTTTAAAATGCTGGTAATATATTTTATGAGCCAATGTAATTTTAAACTTTCTGTGTTTAACATACACTGTGCTATTGATCATGCAGTTATAAGAGTAAACTATATTAAAAATATGCAACTGCCAACACGACAACAACAATGGTGACGGATATTATCTAGCGAAAGCTTTCTCATGAAATAAAGTGATCCGCTATTAGTAAAATATTGTGCTGACATGTATACATAAATAATACATTTCCACTGAAAAGTTTCCTAAACAACGGAATCACATAATACGTTGTCGTTGACACGGAACCCTCCACCCCAGTCATGCCCGAGGCGAGAGCTCAACATCGTAAGTATATAGTTGCAGTCTATGTCAAGGTTGCAGTTGTTTGTTGTGTCGTGCCAGTTTAATTCACGCGAAACTTCACGCAATCATACTCGTTGTCAAGATGACGTAATTATGTTGTTATGACGTCATAATATTAAAAACTTGAAGTATTGTACATGCAAACATATTTTTTATTTGGGCTTTTTAAATGACACGCAGAATAACTCAATAGGTATGATTCCTATATACCCCCGGCGGCGAAAAGCGAAAGGCGAAGCTATTGTGAAGTTGATAAGCGCCACTCAAGCGGCACTAGGAAATGAACCGCCTAGACACAAGGCAATGGCTTCTTTGTGCAGGTTTGTGTATATGTAGATGTGTGTAGTATATGTATGTATGTATGTATGTATGTATGTATGTATTTATGTATGTATGTATGTATGTATGTATGTATGTAGTAGTAGAGGAAAGTGAGAGAGTAGAGAGAGAGAGAGAGAGAGAAAAATAGTAGATGAAGAGAGAGAGAGAGAGAGAGAGAGAGAGGATTAGAGAGAGAGAGAGAGAAAATTTTTGGTTTGAGAGTAGAGAATAGAGATGAGTTGAGGTTTTAAATGGCTTGGTGGTGGGGGGGTTCGGGCTGGCGGGGGGGTGGGGGTGGGGTGCGTGGCGGGGGGGCGGGGCGGTGCGGGCGTGTGCGTGGTTTTGGTGTTCGTTGGGGGCGTGGCGCTTTGCTTTGCGGGCGTGGCGTTGCGGGGGGGCGGTGCGGGGCGGCTTTGCGTGGCGGCGTTGCGGTTTTGGCTGGGGGGCGGGCGGGGGGGCTTTGCGGGGCTGGCGGGCGGTGGGGCGTGGGGGGGCGTGGCGGTGCGGGTGCGGGCTTTGGGTGGGGTGCGGGGTGCGTGTGCGGGGGGCGTGTGGGGTCGGGCGTGGCGTTGGGGTTGCGGTGCTTTGGCGGCGGGCGGCGCGGCGGGCGGGCGGGGTTGGGGTTGGGGTTTGGGTTGGCGTTGCGGTTGGGTGGCGGGGCGGGCGGGGGCGGTGGGCGGGTGCTGGCGGGCGGGCGGGCGGGCGGGCGGGCGGGCGGCGGCGGCGGGCGGGGCGTGCGGCGGCGAGCGGCGCGGCGGGCCGTCGGCGCGCGCTGCGCGTGGAAAGGCGTCTGCGCTTGCTGCGCGTTGGCGTGCTGCGTGCCTAGCGGTCGTTATGGCGTTGCGTTCTCGCGTTCGCGCGTCCGCGTATCTGCGTACGCGCTAAGCGTACGCGTCGCGTTCGCTTTATGCGTATGCGTATGCGTATGCGCATGCGTATTGCGTCTGCGTACATCCTTGCGTATGCATGCAGTATGCGTACTTTTTATGCACTGTACGCACTGTACGCAATGTACTCATCGTATCGCACGTCACCGCATGCCCAGCAGGCTCCATCGTAGTCATGTATGCAGTTATGTCAGGTTGCATGTTGTATGTTCGTCATTTATGCATATAGTATATGTTGTAGTAGTAATGTTGTATGTATGCGTCATGTATTAAAAATTAAGTATTGCATGCACATTGTTTTTTTGCTTTGAAATGCACGCGTATTAACGCACGCGTGATCGCTTACCCCGCGCGCGCGTGCGGCGAAGGCGCGTGCGGTCGTGCGCCACTGCGCGGCCTAGCGAATGCGCGCTGCGCGCGCAATGCGCTGCTGTGCAGTTGCGTATGCGATGTGCGTAGTATATGTATGTATGTATGTATGTATGTATGT